>JBBPBX010091241.1:0-13970 GCA_038048925.1 Garcialebias charrua
TATCAAAGGGCCTGGTACCCCATACTCCCGGAGTACCCCCCACAGAACCCCCCGAGGGACGCGGTCGAATGCCTTTTCCAAGTCCACAAAGCACATGTAAACTGGTTGGGCAAACTCCCACGCACCCTCCAGGACCCTGTTGAGGGTGTAGAGCTGGTCTAGTGTTCCACGACCAGGACGAAAACCACACTGCTCCTCCTGAATCCGAGGTTCGACTATCCGACGGACCCTCCTCTCCAGAACCCCTGAATAGACCTTACCAGGGAGGCTTAAGAGTGTGATCCCTCTATAGTTGGAACACACCCTACGGTCCCCCTTTTTGAATAGGGGAACCACCACCCCAGTCTGCCAATCCAAGGGAACTGCCCCCGATGTCCACGCGATATTGCAGAGTCGCGTAAGCCAACACAACCCCACAACATCCAGAGCCCTAAGGAACTCAGGACGAATCTCATCCACCCCCGGAGCCTTGCCACCGCGGAGCTTTTTAACCACCTCGGCGACCTCAGCACCAGAGATTGGAGAGCCCGACCCAAAGTCCCCAGGCTCCGCTTCCTCAGTGGAAGACGTGCCAGTAGGATTGAGGAGGTCTTCGAAGTATTCCGCCCACCGACTCACAACATCCCGAGTTGAGGTCAACAGCACGCCATCCCCACCATAAATGGTGTTGGTCGCGTACCGCTTTCCCCCCCTGAGACGCCGGATGGTGGACCAGAATCGCCTCGAAGCCGTACGGAAGTCATTCTCCATGGCCTCTCCGAACTCCTCCCACGCCCGAGTTTTTGCCTCAGCAACCACCCGAGCCGCATGCCGCTTGGACTGCCGGTACCTATCTGCTGCTTCCGGGGTCCCACAGGCCAAAAAGGCCCAATAGGACTCCTTCTTCAGCTTGACAGCATCCCTCACCGCTGGCGTCCACCACCGGGTTCGAGGATTGCCACCACGACAGGCACCAACAACCTTGCGGCCACAACTCTGATAAGCTGCCTCGACAATAGAGGCGCGGAACATGGCCCACTCGGGCTCAATGTCCCCCGCCTCCCTCGGAACGTGTTCAAAGCTCTCCCGGAGGTGGGAGTTAAAGCTCCGTCTTACGGGAGACTCTGCCAGACGTTCCCAGCAGACCCTCACAATACGTTTGGGTCTGCCAGGTCTGACCGGCATCCTCCCCCACCATCGGAGCCAACTCACCACCAGGTAGTGGTCAGTTGACAGCTCCGCCCCTCTCTTCACCCGAGTGTCCAGGACATGCGGCCGCAGATCAGATGAGACGACAACAAAGTCGATCATCGAACTGCGACCTAGGGTGTCCTGGTGCCAAGAGCACATATGGACACCCTTATGCCTGAACATGGTGTTCGTTATGGACAATCCATGACGAGCACAGAAGTCCAACAACAGAACACCACTCGGGTTCAGATCAGGGGGGCCGTTCCTCCCAACCACACCCCTCCAGGTCTCACTGTCATTGCCCACGTGAGCGTTGAAGTCCCCCAGCAGAACAAGGGAGTCCCCAGGAGGCGCACCCTCCAATACCCCCTCCAAGGACTCCAAAAAGGGTGGGTAATCTGCGCTGCCGTTCGGCGCATAGGCACAAACAACAGTCAGAGCCCGTCCCCCCACACGTAGGCGAAGGGAGGCTACCCTCTCGTTCACCGGGGTGAACCCCAACGTACAGGCACCAAGATGGGGGGCAACAAGTATGCCCACTCCTGCTCGGCGCCTCTCACCAGGGGCAACTCCAGAGTGGAAGAGTGTCCAACCCCTCTCAAGGAAACTGGTTCCAGAGCCAGAGCCATGCGTTGAGGTGAGTCCGACTATTTCTAGCCGGAACCTCTCAACCTCACACACTAGCTCAGGCTCCTTCCCCACCAGAGAGGTGACATTCCATGTCCCAATGGCCAGCTTCTGTAGCCGAGGATCAGACCGCCAGGGTCCCCGCCCTCGGCCACCACCCATTCCACAATGCACCCGACCCCTTTGGCCCCTCTCACAGGTGGTGAGCCCATGGGAAGGGGGACCCACGTCTCCTCTTCGGGCTGTGCCCGGCCGAGCTCCATGGGTAAAAGCCCGGCCACCAGGCGCTCGCCAACGTGCCCCACCTCCGGGCCTGGCTCCAGAGTGGGACCCCGGTGACCCGCGTCCGGGCGAGGGAACATTGTTTCCATTAATTGTACTCATCATAAGGGGTCTTTTTTTCTTACTTAAAAATAAAATAATCAAATTGTAAAAATTTTCATTTTGACTTTCTTCTGGTTAAAATCCTGGCCCAGGACCTTTATGGGTAGGAGTCTGCATGTTCTCTCTGTGCTGCGTGGGTTTTCTCCAGGTACTCCAGTTTCCTCTCTCTCTCCCTCCCATCCATCCATCCATCCATCCAGCCATCCATCCATCCATCCAGCCATCCATCCTCTTCCACTTATCCGGGGTCGGGTCGCGGGGGTAGCAGCCTAAGTAAGGAGGCCCAGACTTCCCTCTCCCCAGCCACTTGGAGCAGCTCCTCTGGGGGAATCCCAAGGCGTTCCCAGGCCAGCCGAGAAACATAGTCCCTCCAGCGTGTCCTGGGTCTTCCTCTGGGTCTCCTCCCGGTGGGACATGCCCGGAACACCTCACCAGGGAGGCGTCCAGGAGGCATCCTAACCAGATGCCCGAGCCACCTCAACTGGCTCCTCTCGATGTGGAGAAGCAGCGGCTCTACTCCGAGTCCCTCCCGGATGACTGAGCTTCTCACCCTATCTCTAAGGGAGAGTCCAGACACCCTGCGGAGAAAACTCATTTCAGCCGCTTGTATCCGAGATCTCGTTCTTTCGGTCACAACCCAAAGCTCATGACCATAGATGAGGGTGGGAACGTAGATCGATCGGTAAATTGAGAGCTTTGCCTTTTGACTCAGCTCTCTCTTCACCACGACAGACCGGTACAGCGCCCGCTTCACTGCGGACGCTGCACCTATCCGCCTATCGATCTCACGCTCCAGTTTTCCCTCATTCGTGAACAAGAGAGAATGAATGTGTAAAGGATATTTAGGAGGTCAATATTAATACTGACCTCTTTACCTTAATTAATTTACTTATTCAGATTGAATAGTAATAGCCTATATGCCACGGGCTTCCGTTCCAGCACCTCTGCAGTCATTACACAGACGGCGCACTTCCGGTTAGCGGGAAAGACACGAACATAAATGACTAAATACAATTAATAAAACATCGGCATACACACCAATAACAACTCTATACACATATAAAACCATATAAAATTATGGCGACGTTCCCCCTACGGATAGCCGCGATAAATGTTCGCCGAAACCCCCCCGCGGAACAGCTGTTCCCACCGGTGGGCGGACACAACGGTACTCACGTGTAGTGCCGGTAGCGCGCGGCCGCTTCCCGTTTCGGCTCGTTGTCATGGTTTGCTACTAGGAGCTAACGCTAGCAACAACGGAGGTGGATGGGAACCGGAAGTGGCGGGTAGGTGTTGCATTTTGCCGGAAGTACGTCACGCCCCCCCGTGGCATATAGGCTATTTCACAGATTCTTTTCTTTTTCGGTTTACCCAATATTTCTGTGATCTTTATGATGGATAAGTAAAACAGAAGCCAGTGACAATGGAAACGTTGACTTTAGTTTGGTATGCCAGGAGACACTACCATTTATTTAAAATAAATCAACTAAAATTAACATCATTACACTTGATTGATAGATTTCACTTTCTTGCTATTTAATACGTCAGCACATTTAAATTGTAACAACAGACATAAATACAGGATGTCATTATACTTAGTCTGTGGCTCTTAACTTAATATAGTTACCAGCTTAGAAATGAAATAGGGAGAGATTTAAGAGGAATAGGGAGAGGTTAAGAGAGGAAGTTATTTATCTTGAGTTTAACCAGATGACACTTTCCATCCGACTTCTGCTAAATCCCAGGTACGTTTGTAAACAGCTCTTTACCTTTTGACGACAGCCCGGTAAGAGAAGACCTTGTAGCTTTTCAGATGCACGGGGTCCTTGCGGGGGCCAGTACATCTGAGCTGGTTATTTGTTTACTTTCCAACGTCTCCTGGTTTCGCGTTGGTCATCAGAAAATGCGTCAGCTCCTGGTTTCTGGCTCAAGATAACTTATTCCAGAAAGGAATAAACAAAGTTCTGAGCTTACGCTCGGTTCAAAGTGGACTCATAACAAACATGTTATTAGTCTTTAACTGAATGACGTGTCCTTAGCATGTGACTGACGTGCATTCAGTTCTTTGGGGAGACCTCACGTCTGAGGCTTACTCCAACAGACTCCGCTCTCGTTCCAGCAAAAGCTTAGAACCTTAGTAGAAGATCTGAGATGAGAGGACTTGTCCCTCCCCCATTGGTCCAAAGGAACCGGTCGAGGAGTTCACTTGTTGTTATCATGGTACAAGGTTACAGCCAGAAGCAGAGTGAAAATGTTTAGGAAAAGACAGAGAGTGCTGGAGTCATTCTCATGAAAACAACGGATTAACTGTCTTCTTCATTTCTAAACAAAACGGCCGGGCCTCTCTGACCCGAGCCTTCAACTTTCATACAACAGGAATGACACAGTAATGTTTCACATTACAGAATAACACAGCATAATAGCATATGTGATCATAAGACATATTGTAAATTACAACATTGCTCATGAATAAACACAGGTGATGCTCTGATTATATTTGTATTAGAACAAAATCTAAGATAGAAATAGTCTCTTTTGAGTGAATCTGTCCTTTGATTCAAACTAATAAAATAAATTGTGTTAAATGTCAGGTTACTGAGAGGTCAGCAAAGGTCATCACTGGACAGTTTAAAAACCTTAGTTTGACCCTGGGTAGGTCCACTACAAATGGTTGTTTTCTTTCTGTGTCCTTGAGATGACACATTCACATCAAGAAAATCTCTGGGTCAGATTCTGTAAAGCAACATCCATCCATCCATCTCCCACCTCTTGCTTAGTGACTGCTGCACATGGGCACCAGTGGCACCAGTGACCCATGCGACCTGAAAAGAAGCGGGTAAAGATAATGGATGGATGGGGTCCATCCCAGTTTGAGTATTGTTCTGATCCAGCTGGTTTGTTAGAGGTGATGAAGTTGCTCCAGAGTAAGAAGGATCTCCCAGTTTCATCGTATTCAAACCATTCAGTGTCAGCAAAGATGGCTAAACACTCAAGTTTTTGGGTCAAAAATGAAAAATACCAGAGTTGGACCACCTTTTAGTTACGAGATTAAAAGTCCTCTTTGTTTTAATGGATCTGTTTCTGTTAGACACGAGTGAGAACATTTTTAAAAAGCTTCCCTCTCTCTGTAGAAACCCAGCAGCGGGCGAGGAACAATCAATCTTTGTACCAAACAAAAGCTGCGCTGGTCGTTTCAGGCTGCGAGACGATGTTGTCTTCCACATGTACGTCAGCTCCTCGCCGTGTGGAGACGCCCGACTCAACTGCCCCTACGAGACCACAATTGCACGTGAGACAAACATCTCGACATGTCATGAAACCATTTTAGAGCAATGTTCTGCACCCAGGGGGTGACGATATCTAAACCCCATTATTTTATTGTTTATATTGGCTGCAGTCTGCTGGTTCAATGATGAACACACCTTTTTACCCAGCCTGATTTTAATCAGGCTTGATTAATCAGCGCTATTGGACCACCTGTGGATCACACCTATAAAAGCATTAGGCTGAGGTCTACAGAGCGCGGAGGTTTGTTGAAGTAGACGTATGTTGGAAGTAACCGAGTTTGCTGAAGGCAGTTGCGGTGCTGTGTTGTGTGTGTGTTCAGGAGTGTCCTCTGCCCACCCTGGCTGTTTTGGATTAAGTTCCTGTGGGGAGTTGGGGATGAGCAGGTGCGCTCTCATGAGGTCTCTAGTTTTATGTAGAGTTGTGTGTGTTAGAGCATTTGGAGTGCTTGTGGAGGCTCTAGCCCAGGTTAGAGATTAGGATCTGAGCCGCTGTGGCTCGTGTGAGTGTTTTTGAACACTGAGAGCGGCGTTTGTACGGCTGTCCGTGAAGGGACAGCTATTGTGGGTGAGTTGTCGTTCTGCTTCATTATTTTGAGAACTTTTCATGACCAGGTGAGTTTGGTAGTCCAGTTTTCGTCTTTTGTTTTTATAGAGTGAAGCTTTGGACAGGTAGATTGCCGTTTGGGGAGGCTTCGACGGCCTTGTAGAGGGTTGGCCCTGCCCGGGCGGCATTATTTTGATTTTGGCCAGACTCACTGGGTCCAGCTTTCAGTTCATACTTTACTTTTTTTTTGTTTTGTGACGCGGGGCCTTAAGAAGGTGAGCTCCAGTCCCGGAGGGAACTGCAGGAGAAGACCTAGCCAAGATGCCTGCAGATGATTATTTAGTTGAATAAAGTTTTTATTTAAACCTTCTTGTGTGTCCAGCGTCCATTAAATGTGTTGTGTCTCTGCAGAGTGTAACATATTTATTGGGGGCTCATCACGAGATGACTAAAGCTAGATTTATACTCGACGCGTCGTGCCGCGCGCGAGGGGCGCACGCCAGAAGTGACGCGATATCGCAGTCCCCGCCCCTTGCGCGTTTTCCCCGCGCGTTGTCTTGGCGCGTGTCGCGCACCTCAGAATTTTGGAAACTCCGCAAGCCTAGTGCGCGCGCCGCATCCGTTGACTTTTGCCGTTGACACCGTGGACTGGGCTCAAAGAACAGCACTTTGCCATGCGCCGCCGTGCGTCAACTATAAACAACGCGGCGAAACTATGAACGCAGCGCCGCGCGCTGCGCGACGCTCCAGCTTGCGGACCAAAGCGCGAGTATAACTCAGCCTTAATATGAGCTAGTTTTGTTGAAAGACAGTGTTTGTGAAATTGCATCTAGGTTTGTGCTGTGTTTATGTGTAGTATTGAGCACCAGCTGTGCACCTGTATAGTGCTTAATTGGATTGGACAGCTCTGCTGTTGTCAAACATTTATCTCAAAGCCCGTCTGAACAGTGGATATTAAAGCTACTCTTAAAGTTGGATTGTTTACTTTTAGCAGTTACACAACTGTACAATGCTTTTAATAAAATTATATCTGTCAGATCCCAGCAGGAGGTTCTGCTGTCACCTCAGGGTGAAGGTGAATGGGGGTGAGGGAACACTGCCCGTCACAGCACGGGGAGACAATCAGAAACTGGACGCTGCTGCTGCACCATGTAAACCTGCCACCAGCATGTCCTGCACTGATAAAATAGCAAAGTGAGTTTCATAAATAATCCCCTTCTTATTCCATCTGCTGAAAAGTGGCTCGACTCCCCTCGTGGTCCTGCTCATTTAATTAAAAGTTAACAGTTTGTCTCGACAGGTGGAGCGTCGCGGGCCTCCAGGGGTCTCTGTTGTCTCACCTGGTGGAGCCGATTTACCTGAGCAGCCTGACAGTGGCAACGCTGAGCCACACGGGTCACCTGGGCAGAGTCATGGCGTGTCGCCTGGCGCCCGTTAAACGCCTGAACCTCCCCTACCGACGACGGCCGCTGCTGCTTGGCTGTAGGTCCACGTGAGGATTTGAAATGAATACTTATGTTAATTATTGATGATAAACTGTCATGGAAACAGCATATAAATCTTGTAAAAATTAAAATATCTAAGTCCAATGCAGTTTTATCTAGAGTAAAGAACTTATTAAACAATGATGCTTTATATTTACTTTATAATACACTTGTAGTCCTGCATTTAACTTATTGTGTCAATGTTTGGGGTACAGCATGTAAAACCGTAACAAAGCCTATTTTTATTCTGCAAAAAGAGCTGTAAGAATTATAACAAGAAAGAGTTATTGTCACCATTCTAATGTTCTGTTTTGCCAATTGAAATTACTTAAGTTTTATGATTTGGTGGATTATAATATTCTTCTACTTATGTTTAAAGCTCAGAATTGCTTGCTACCATCAAACATTCAAGCATATTTTGTAAAAAGGAAGAGTTGTTATAATTTGAAGGGAATAGATATTTTTGTTAAACCTAAGTCGGTCTACTACAGGGAATGTGTCTGTGGAATGTTTGGAAGATGATGCAAAAATGGTGAAGTCAATGTTTATATTTAAGAAAAAGATTAAAAACTATTTTTTGGAAAGATATATATATAACTGATTAATGTCTATTTTGTTATATGTGAAATTTCGACGAGTTAAGTATTTTGCTGTATTATATATAAATGATTATTGTTTGAATTGATTTTGTTTAAGAGGAAGCAGACATGATAAGACATTTTCTTCTTCTGCTTCCTTTCATTTTATGTTTGTTTAAAAAAATGAAATTGTATTTGTGTTTTTAAAGAAAATGAAATGAATAAATAAATAAAAAATAAATAAATAAATAAAAGTGTCAAAAACTGAATACAAGTTCAATACACTTAAATATTTGCACGTTAGATTATGGAAACTTTGTGTGGGTCAAACAAGGTCTACAAGTTGATTTAGCCTTTTCATTGGAAATGTTATTATCCTGATAATTGGAGAGTTATTAACAGTTTTTCTAATCCTCCATGCAGGTCTGAGCCGCAGGGAGGTTCATCCTGCAGGGAAGACGTCCAATGTAAGTGTGAACTGGAGCTGCAGTGATGGAGGCCTGGAGGAGGTCAGCACCACCACAGGAAGGAGGAGGGACTCAGGGACTCCGTCACGTCTCTGCAGACGCTCCCTGTTCATCTGCTGGCTGAGGCTGCAGGAGCAGGTGAGACATCCAAAGAGCTGGAAACACAAACTTGTACAAATTTAACTGAAGTTATGTAGGATCCATCTGCAGATCTTGATTTGATTTGATTTGATTTGATGTTTATTCATTCATTTTAAAAGAACAATACAAGACAGTTTCATCAGATACAAGAATACAAGTAGGATAAAATGAAGGGAGCAGAAAGAAGATGAAATCTTATTATATCTGCCCCTTATTTCACAGTTTGTTCAACCAATGATAACCTTCAAGCAACATCACAGAATGAATAATTCTACTTATTTTTCTAACTGTAATACACAAACTACATCACAAAATGAATAATTCTACTTAATTTTCCTAACTGTAATACACAAACTAGATCACAAAATGAATAATTCTACTTAATTTTTCTAACTGTAATACACAAACTACATCACCCATAATTCTACTTAATTTTTCTAACTGTAATACACAAACTACATCACAAATAAATTTTTTTCTACTTAATTTTCCTAACTGTAATACACAAACTAGATCATAAAATGAATAATTCTACTTAATTTTTCTAACTGTAATACACAAACTACAAGATGGCACAACATCAAGATGTTCACAAAATGAATAATTCTACTTAATTTTCCTAACTGTAATACACAAACTACATCACAAAAATGAATAATTCTACTTAATTTTTTCTAACTGTAATACACAAACTGCGTCACAAAATGAATAACTCTACTTAATTTTTCTAACTGTAATACACAAACGCACTAAGCTACATCATAAGTACAACATAAGTGTAATACACAAACACACTAAGTTACATCATATATAGTTTTTGAGCAAGTCCTTTTTGACCTTTTTCTTAAATGTATACATTGATTTTGCATTTTTAACATCACTCTCCAGAACATTCCACAATCGAACTCCCTGAATTGAGGTAGACCGTCCCTTTAAGCTGGTTCTGAATTGTGGTTTGATGAATATCTCTGTCCCTTTGAGATTGTAATAACTTTGTCTTTTTATAAAATTTCTTTGGATATTTAAAGGTAATGTGTTATTATGAGCCCTATACATAACTGATAAAATACTATATTCTACCAATTCCTGGAATTTCAATAAGTTTAGCTGAAGAAACAAAGTGTTTGATGGGTGACTGAAATGTTTTCTGGTGATTACTCTTACAGCTCTCTTTTGTAAAATAAAAACAGGCTTTGTAATAGTTTTGCACGCTTTTCCCCAAACCTCAATACAATAGATTAAATGTGGAGCAATGATTGTGTTATACAACATATGCAGAGCTTTATCAATTAAAAAATCCCTGACTTTATACAGTACTGCAATTGATCTAGCTATTTTTGTTTTAATGGAATTTACATGATGTTTCCATGTCAGTTTGTCATCAATGATAACACCCAGAAACTTCACTTCACTCACTTTACAGATCACAACATCTTCAATTTCAAATGGATCGTCATCAACAATTCTCTTTTTGTTACTGAATATCATGTAATTAGTTTTATCTAAATTCAAAGATAATTTGTTTAATTTAAACCAAGTTTGTATTTTTATAAATTCTGTTTTCATCATATCCAAAATCTGTTTTATGTCATTACCCGAACAGAAAAATGTGGTGTCATCGGCAAAAAGAACACATTTAAGTAGTCCTGACACATTTACCAAGTCATTCACATATAAAATAAATAACTTTGGTCCAAGCACAGAACCCTGAGGAACTCCACAAGTGATATCACGGAGGTCAGATCTAACATCATTTATTTGCACAAACTGTTTCCTATCTTTCAAATAGCTAGATACCCACTGTAATGCTGGTCCTCTAATACCATATTTATTTAGTTTTTCAAGGAGAATGGTGTGGTCAATGGTATCAAATGCTTTTTTTAGATCAACAAAAACACTAACACAGTACTGTTTATGATCGACAGCATTAGTCAAAGTCAAAGTCAAAGTCAAAGTCAACTTTATTGTCAGATCTGCAATATGTACTGTACAGGACATACACAGGACCGAAATTGCGTTTCTCTCAGTCCCTCGGTGCAACAGTAAACATCTAAACATTGAAACACTGAAACATATAATAATAGACATAAGCATAAAATAGTAAAACTAACACTGTCCTGAGTTTTTTTGCATAGCGGTGCAAGAGCATGAAAATCCACACCAACTCTAAAACTAAAACATTAAACATTTAATGAACATAATACTGTCCTGAGTTTTTGCATACTAGCACAAAAAAAGAGTATAAAAAGTATAACTAAAATAAACTAAAGGTTTCTAGCATTGACATTTGCAAAGTGGCAAAGCAGCGTATGAGTCAATGTACACAGTATATGTATGAGGTAGTAGTTGATGTTGTTATAGAGGCAAAAAGTGGCATATGCAGTAAGGCACATTGGGCATCCCTAAATAAGACCGTTCAGAGCACACTGTATATGTACCAGCAGTGGTGTAGATATTAGAGTAGTGTAAATAAATGTAAACAGTAGTAATTACATGTAAGCAGTAGTAATAAAAGTAAACAGTATTAATAAATGTAAACAGAGAATGTAAACAGTATTATGATTATAGGCAGTGATGTAATACAGACATTAGTGCAAGTATGAGAATTAGTGCAAACTGTATGAGCACATGACCGAGAGTTTAGTGAAAAACTTTGTGTTGAGTGATAATGTGTGAGAAAGTTTTAGTGTTAAGGCAGTTCAAATGGGAGGGGGGGCAGAGCAGGCAGAGTGTTTAGCATTCTGACTGCCTGATGAACAGAGCTGTCTCTCAGTCTGCTGGTTCGAGCCTGGAGACTCCTCAGTCTCCTCCCTGATGGCAGTAGTCTGAAGCAGCTGTGTAGTGGGTGTGTGGGATCACCTGCCATGCGGTGGGCTTTCCGAGTGAGGCGTTTGCTGTGTAAGTCCTGCAGTGAGGGCAAGGAGGTGCCCACGATCTTCTCAGCTGCTCTCACAATGCGCTGGAGGCTCTTGCGGCAGGATGCAGTACATGCACCAAACCACACAGTGATGCAGCTGGTCAGGACACTTTCTATGGCACCTCTGTAGAAGGTGCTCATGATGGGGGTTGAAGCTCCAGCCCTTTTCAGCTTGCGGAGAAAGTAGAGACGCTGGTGAGCCTTCTTTGCCAGTGCTGCAGTGTTCCTGCTCCAGGACAGGTCCTTTGAGACGTGCACTCCCAGGAACTTGGTGCTGTCTACTCTCTCCACTGCGGTGCTGTTGATGGTCAGAGGGGCATGTTGGGCATCCTTCTTCCTGAAGTCCACAACAATCTCCTTTGTCTTCTCCACGTTGAGAGTGAGATTGTTGTGTCCGCACCACAAGGCCAGGCGGCTCACCTCGTTCCTGTAGTCCGTCTCATCGTTGTTGCTGATGAGACCCACCACTGTTGTGTCGTCCGCAAACTTGATGAAGTGGTTGGAGCTGTACGATGGTGTGCAGTCGTGTGTTAGCAGGGTGAATAGAAGGGGGCTCAGCACACATCCTTGTGGGGCCCCTGTGTTCAATGTGATGGTGCTAGATGTGTTACTCCCGACCCGCACTGTCTGTGGTCTCCCGGTCAGGAAGTCTAGCAGCCAGTTACACATTGAGGTGTTCAGCCCCAGACTGTCCAGTTTAAGGATGAGCTGTTGGGGGATGATGGTGTTAAATGCCGAGCTGAAGTCGATGAACAACATTCTAACATAGGAGTCCTTCGTGTCCAGATGTGTGAGAGCTGTGTGAAGGGCAGAGGAGATGGCATCGTCGGTTGAGCGATTAGGTCGGTATGCAAATTGGAAGGGATCCAGGGAGTCAGGGAGGACAGATGTGATGCTTTTCATGACTAGCCGTTCAAAGCACTTCATCAGGATGGGGGTGAGTGCTACTGGGCGATAGTCATTGAGGCATGCGGGCGTTGCCTTCTTTGGGACAGGGATGATGGTGGTGGCTTTGAAACAGGTGGGGACGATGGCCTGGCTCAGTGAGATGTTAAAGATGTCCGTGAAGACCGCTGCGAGTTCCCCTGCACAGTCCTTCAGCACACGACCAGGTATGTTGTCAGGACCAGAGGCCTTCCGGGCGTTAATCTTGATGAATGATCGCCTTACGCTGTCTGAGGACAGCGTCAGCACCTGGCCATCAGGAGAGGGGGGGAGTTTATGTGCTGGTGTGCTGTTACTTGCCTCGAACCGAGCAAAGAACTCATTCAGTTCATTCAGCGCAGAGGCTGAGCTGTCACAGGTCTGGGGGGGTGGTTTGTAGTTTGTGATGGTCTGTATTCCCTGCCACAGACTGCGTGTATCCCTGCTGTCCTTGAAACGGTGAGCTATTTTCCCAGAATACTGCTTCTTTGCCTTTCTGATGCCCCGGTCCAGGTTGTTTCTGGCTGCCCTCAGGCCCACCTGATCTCCCGCTTTGAAGGCAGCATTCCTGGCTTTCATGAGTCTGTGAACCTCAGCTGTCAGCCATGGCTTCTGGTTAGCCCGAACAGTGATGGTTTTAAGGTTGGTTACATCATCAATGCACTTGGTGATGTATGAACATACAGTGTCTGAGTACTCCTGGAGACATAAGTTGTTGTTTGTGGTAGCAGCTTCTTTGAACATACTCCAATCTGTGGTGTCAAAACAGTCCTGGAGTGCCTCTGAAGACCCCTCTGGCCACACTCGTATCTGCTTGCGGACTGGTTTTGTGACTTTCACCAGTGGCCTGTATGCTGGCTTTAGCATAACACAGATATGGTCAGAAGCACCAATGTGGGGGAGGGGGATGGCTCTGTAGGAATTTTTCATGGTGGTGTAAACCTGGTCCAGGGTGTTGTTTCCTCTTGTTGCAAAGTTTATGTTTCTGTATGTTTTTGGAAGAACACTCTTTAAATCTGCATGGTTGAAATCACCAGCCGTGATGAGAAAAGCATCAGGATGGGCTGTTTGTTGCTCACTGATGTGCAGATATAGTTCATTTAGTGCCTCACCTCTATCTTTGCTGTTGGAGCTTGGGGGGATATATACAGCAACAATCAAAACAGCTGTAAACTCCCTCGGTAAAAAGAACGGTCTGCATTTAATAGTCATGAACTCCACTAAATGTGAGCAGTGTTTGTAGACCACAGCAGCATCCAGGCACCATGCGTTGTTGATGTAAACACAGAGCCCCCCTCCCCTTGTCTTACCTCCCTCGAGGGTTCGGTCCGCTCTGTAGCATGTTAGCTGCTCCAGCTGGACAGCATGGTCCGGAACGTTGTTGTTGAGCCACGTTTCCGTGAATACAAACACACAGCAGTCTCTCACAGTCTTTTGTGTCGTTCGT
>JBBPBX010091245.1:0-13969 GCA_038048925.1 Garcialebias charrua
ATATATATATAGTTATATATATGTATACTGTGTATGTATTATATAATATATATATATATATATATATATATACTGTATGTATTATTACAGTATCTGAATATGTATACATAATGTGTGTGTGCATCTTTGGTTGTATCTTGCTAAACATATATTAAAGTACAGTATTGTATTTGTATTCCACCAAAATTATTTAAATATGCTAAACTATACGTTCCTATACATGCAGTTTTAATAGCTGTATGCCTAAAATTTAAATATGTGACAATGGGATTACTATTCAGCGTGTTATGATTGATTAAATGCGCTGATACTTTATTGTGCCAGCCAAATAAATAAGGCTGAGTGGAGCGGACGACAGCGCCAAGATGGCTGCCCTAAATCTCGTCAGCTCCAATAGGCGAGAGCGGGCCATGCGGTATCTAGTGTTCTATATATGATATCTATGGCTGGCACGACCCAGCCAGCAGACGCCAGGGTCTGAACCGGAAGGCGGATGACGTGAAGTCAACCACTGAAGCCTGGCCCTTTTTATACCGGAAGCCCGCCTTGGACCCAATCACATCCCGCACTCATGTGGTGCATTCAATGTCCGTAGGGACATCCTGCCACATTCACCCCCGCAAACTGGATCGACGTCCCGTCGATGACCCAGCTTGCCACCAGGGTCGGAACACAGCGGACACGGTTCTCTAAACCCCGAGAGCCACCCGCAACCAGCGCCACGGTAGAGGCATGCTGGTCTAATTGGACTGGCCAACTCGTATCTAGAAAATACCACTCCTTACCCAGGACCTGCACCACAATAGAGGTACGCTGGTCTCTATTTGGAAAAAAAAACATAAATCATCACCAACACACTCTCTAGCTCAGAGGAGGCCGGCTCTAACACTGTATGAAACCCACTCGCAACCAGAACCAGCTACAATAGAAGCATGCTGATCTAGTTGGGAGAGAAAAAAAAAATAAATAAAACGTCATTTGGTTTTGACCTAGTGAAATTACTCATCCAGTCCTGAGCCACTCAAAAACCAGGACCTATGCCACAATAGAGGCATGCTGGTCCCTAATTGAGAGAGCTAGCAATAGCTGGTGACCCATCATGCACAACAGACTAAAAACTGGGCGCTGGAGGCAGAGAATTACTCCAGCCCTGTGCATACGCCTGCACCTCCCCAAAACACCAACCTTTCAGTTACTTGGGCCATGTGGAGTTAGAACTGCAGACGGCTCAGCACTGGAGTTAGAGGTGGAAGGTGAACGCTCTGCACACAGCTTCTCATCAGCGCTTAATTGATCAACCAGGGTCCCCAATTACAGCAGCTCCTCCTCAATTACTACAAATTACAAGCTAAAAACAGGTCAACTGCTGCTGTTTGTCCTTATCACACCATACAAAAAACAATTACTGCTTGATCACAAAAATATAAAATTGTTAAAGAGTCCCAGCCTCAAACTGCAAGAAGTACCAGCAACGCCAAATGTAGCCGGACGGGTAATGATTAAAAATAGGAACTTTAGTTTAAAAAAATAAATAATCTAGTTTAAAAAATAATCTTTAATAAAAGAAAGTGATTTTGGTTAAAAACTTTACTAAAAATTACCCTTCAGGCACGTAGACCTGTTGCAGATGAGGCTTGAGACAATTTCACGCACACACACCTTAAATTGCACAGTAGTTTAATTAATTAAAATCCTATTTAAAATATTTACAGTTTAAAAAGGCTAAAATCCTAAATTTAAAATATTTACAGTTTAAAAAAGGCAGTTAAAGTTCAGTTCAGAATAAAAGTGCAATTCAGAAATACAATACAATACAAAATATGTTAAAAGGGAAAAACCCCACACACAGTCCCTCTCAGTAGTTCCAGAGTCCACCCTGGTGTAATCCGCTGCACCTGGAGACGCCACTCCAACCGACACCTGACCTGTGTGAATGGTTGAGCTGGCATCAGTCGGCTTCAGCTCGGCCCGCAGGACGCGTGACGTGACCCACGCCACGCCGTCCAGACAGCGGGCCCCAAACAGTCCCAGGACCAGCAGGCAGGCAAGGGACGACCCGGAAGGGGAGCAGAACCAGTCGGGACAATCAATCCGGACCACAGCACAGTCACACGGCCACGAACAAACAGGGAACAGGACGGTCGCCAAAGGACAAACAGCAGCAGCTAATAAACAAAGATTAGAATTAAAAGCTGAACATAAAACAGAAAGACGAACTAGCGCTTTACTCACCACGAGCTCCACCTCAACAGTAGAGGGAAGCAGGAGGCTTGTACATTTGGTCGTGGAACAGTAGATCACGGCGACCTTAAAGCGCACATTCAGTTACGCTGGCGCGACCCAGCCAGCAGACGCCAGGGTCTGAACCGGAAGGCGGATGACGTGAAGTCAACCACTGAAGCCTGGCCCTTTTTATACCGGAAGCCAGCCTTGGACCCAATCACATCCCGCACTCATGTGGTGCATTCAATGTCCGTAGGGACATCCTGCCACATCTAGTTTCAAGTTGGCTTTGATGCAAACGACTTCTTTGATCCCCTTTCAAACCATCTTTCTTCTCTGTCCAAAATAAGAACAATAAAAAGAAATAGAACATTTTGGTCCTCAAAAGAATGTCCTTTATCCTCGAGGTGTGGGTGCACAGCTGAGTCCTGTCCCGTGTCGAGCCATGCTTCTGTGGAGTGGTTGTTTACTTCCTTCATCTGCACAAAAAAAAAAAGTTAACAATTATAAATGCTGAAATTAGGTAAAGCATGGATAATAAACAAAATTAGCAAATCTGTAGCTAAATAAAATGGCAAAATTGTAACAAAATGCTAAAATTATATACTGTATATTTTAATTTTATCTTCTTTCGGCTGCTCCTTCTTCAGGGGTCGCCACAATGAAGTAACTCATACGTAGACTTGGTGATTATTTTTACTCCGGATGTCCTTCCTGACACAACCACAGACCACCGAGCTACCACAGCCCTCTGTGTGGAGCAGAGAGCTGATATCTAGGGCGCCCGGGGGTGTCGGGATTTAACGCTGAAGGCAGGCTCGAACCCAATGGTGCAGACCAGAGTACACAGGAGGCAGGAGATACAAAAATAGTTATTTAATGATAATAAAGTAAAGGGCTGACGGGGCAGCAAACTTGCACTTGGGAGACCGGAGCAACACAGGAAACATCAAGCGGAGACCCAACGATGACGCGACAAAGGACAGAACTCATATACAGGTTTAGATACACAGACAAGACAGGACGTGATTACAAACAGCTGGGAACACAAGGAGAAATCAATCAAGACAAGGGTGAGATAAACAAGGTGCACTGACCAGGGATGACCACAAGATGGAGCCATCCTTACAGGGGGAGCAGATGGTGGGGCTTAAGAGCCTTGCTCAAGGGCCCAGAGTGGGAGTAACCCCTCGCTGCAGCCTGCAGGACGGGGCGGGGTCTTGGAGTGTGGGGCAAATGAGGGTGGAGGCAGGTGTGGGTGCTTCACCTTTCCCACCCACATTCTGATGTTGTCAGTACTGGGAGTTGAATCGGTGACCTTCCGATCACAGACCCAGCTTCTTTAATCTCTGCGCCACCACTCCCCCATTTTAAAAAAAGTAGCTAAAATCTGAACTAAATGTCAAAAGGCTAGTTAACAAAAACTAGTTCAAAGTCTGAAGCTGTTTTCAAGTCTTGCCAAAGTTTTTTTTTAAACATCTTTCTGCTAAATTATTCTGTTTTCTGCTACTTCTTAGACATTTTTCTGCAAATGTTAGCCATAATTTCTGCTAGATTTTTTTAGCCACTTTCTGCCTTTTGTGATTCTTTCGAATAATTTCAACTTTTATGCTTTTCTCAACCTCTTTCTGCTAATTTCAGTTATTTTATTTTAGCTTTTTTTCCCATCTACTTTTCTAAATTAAATCAAGGTTCAAGACAAAAACAACTGGACTTTATTCAGTAACTTCTTCTGCCTCCTTTCATTTCATGTATTGTTTTATTTTTATGTGGTTTTGTAAATAATTTTCTTGTTTTTTTTTATTTGAAATGAATAAATAAATAAAATAAATAATAACTGAAGATGTTTCACTTCTCAACCGAGGAGTTTTCACAGTTCAGTGAAAGATAGCGTGGAGTTTTGAGTTATAAAGTTATGATGTCATAAAGGTGAGGTGTTCTGTATGCAAGCTGCTGCAGATGCACACCTTCTGATTTCCCCATGTCCTGGTTGACTGAGAGTCTTCACCAGCGTATCTTTTCTACTAATTTTAGCTTTTTTCAGCTCATTTCAGTTTCTTTTTTGCATCTTCCATTTTTTTTATCTATTCTGCCCCACACTCTGCCTATTTCAGCTGATTTTGCTCATATCTGCTGTTTTTCTGCTTATCTTTATTTTTATTCTTCTGCTTTCAGCAAATGTGAGTCGTTCAAATTCATTTCTCGCTGACAGTTTAGTGATTTTTTATTTTTTATTTTATTTATTCATTTTATAAAAATAAATACATAAAAACACATGTATCTTATAAAAAAAGAAAATATAAAATGAAAGGCAGCAGAAAGAAGATAATTTTTTATTATATCTGCCCCTTTTCAAAACAATCAATTCAAACAATAATTATCTATAAGTAATAACAAATGAATAACTCATCTCAATTTTCAAATTTCAACATATTACACATTAAACTTCATATTTCTTCAACAATTCATTTTTGATCATTTTCTTAAACACAAACATTGACATTGCTTTTTTCACATCACACTCCAAGTCATTCCACAATCCAACTCCCTGGACTGAGGTAGACCGTCCCTTCAAACTAGTTCTGTATTGTGTCTTTACAAATACATCAGTTCCCTTAAAGCTACTATATGTAACTTTTCTAACAATATATTTTTAACATATTTCTTCACTCTGTCACTAGATTGATGTTAGAGAGGTAATCTCTGAAAAAAACTAAAAAAAAATATTGTCCCCTTGCTTCTCCAGGTGGTAAATAAGCATTTCTAAAAAGAAAAAGTGACCCGCCATTTTCCATCCAATAAAAACAAAGTTTGTAACCAGCCAATAAAAACAGAGCTTGAATTTGAATCAGCCAATAAAAACAGAGCTTGAATTTGAATTTTAACAGACCACAAGGGGGCAGAGCAATATATGGCTCTGAGGGGGAGGGATCAAGCTAGATTCATACTTGACGCGTCGCGCAGCGCGCGAGGGTGTGCCCTCCAAAAGTGACGCAATTTCACAGTCCCCGCCCCTGCGCGTTGGCCCCGCGCAGGGGATTAGCGCGTGCCGTGCACCTCTGAATTTTTGAAACTCCGCAAGCCTAGAGCGCGCGCCGCGCTCAGTGACGTACGGACTGGGCTCAAAACAAGATGGACGCTTTCGAAGCTGCTCTGGCTGAACTCATCCGCATGTATCGCCATTTGTATGATCCCTCGATGTGCAACTGGCACAGAAGCGATGCAGAAGGAGGAAGAAAAACATGCGGGATCGCTTCGTGAAGGCCAAAAAGAGGGTGATCAGAAGTGGCGATCCTGGCACCAACAAACCGGTGCCAATCCTCGTTGTGGAGCTGAGTTGGCTGTCGAGTTTTATAAAACACCGAGAAAAGGACACAAATATGGAAAAAGAGGTAAAAATGAAAGAAAAAAAAAGTTAGTACTGCTTTTATTACAGCTAGCTTAGCATGGAATACAGCAGGCCATGCTGTGCAGCCTGCCGTGTTGTTTCCCCTTTGTAGTCATAGATATAAACAATAAACTGTGAGAATGAATGACCAAAACATGGCTTAATGAAAATATAAATCAAGCTGCTGACCAGTAAATGTGAAATAGTGGAAATAACCATTTTAGATCTGCACACCTCAACTGTAAACAAATTTAGCCTATATGTCTGTTGATGCTTCACCTTCTGTTTATTAAGCTAACAATTACACAAACATTTGTTTTTATTTAACACATACTGTATGTGCATTGTATCCGTTACCGTTTCATTTTGTACTGATGGATGTCAATGTCTGTTTTTTAGCCTGAAGAAACACCACAGAGCCAAGCACAGGACGATACATGGTGCCTCGACCAGACTGTCACCCCATTCGACCCGACCGTCACCCCCATGGACCAGACCTTCACCCCTATCGACCAGACCCTCACCCCTATCGACCAGACCCTCACCACCATCGACCATGAGTACATCACACCCATCGTCTCTCACAACCTCACGCCTACTGGCCATGAAACTGGCAGTACTTCAAACGCAGGGGTTTTTCCTCTGCGCAGGTCCTCCACGCCAATTCCTCCCTGTCCAACGGTGCCCATACCCGTACCACCTCGACACTTGCCAGGGTCAAGCAGCAGTAGCAGAAGCGACAGCCCTAGCATCAGCTCACTCAGTTGGTGTTGGTGAAAACTTTTTATACTTTTATACTACTATGAAAAAGTACTATGCAAAAACTCAGGACAGTATTACACTTTATTTCATTTTATGTTTATTAAATGTTGGTGAAAACTTTTTATACTTTTATACTACTATGAAAAAGTACTATGCAAAAACTCAGGACAGTATTACACTTTATTTCATTTTATGTTTATGGATATTAAATGTTGGTGTTGGTGAAAACTTTATACTTTTATACTACTATGAAAAAGTACTATGCAAAAACTCAGGACAGTATTACACTTTATTTCATTTTATGTTTATTAAATGTTTTAGTGTTTAAATAGTTATTGTTGCACTGAGGGACAGAGAGAAATGCAATTTCAATCCTGTGTATGTCCTGTACATATTACTGTTTTGAGAATAAAGCTGACTTTGACTTGACTTTGATTCAAATGATACATTTGTAATGCACAATTACACATTTATCAATTATTTTTAGACAGCATGCCATTTTTGCACACATTAAAATCAAAACACTATTTCTACAGGTTTCTCCACATTCCATGGTGAAATAAAGGCTACTACACATTGAGATTTTTCGTGTCAGGTAGCAATGCTTCATTTTAATGCAATATGGGACTTATATTTACAATGCCATTTCAGGTTTCCAAATAATTCTAACATCTAATGTTCTTACAGTTATAAAAAAGTCTTTCATACCAAGTTTTATGTAATACAACTGTTAGTGGCTTTGTAAATACAATATGCAAACAAAACAGACGGAAAGCTGAAGTGGATATTTCAATGTAGTTTCATTTTATTTAAAATCATTTAACATTCAAATACATATAGCAATATACAATATAGCTTGGCACACCTCAGAGACTATCAGGGAAACCGTAGTTGCACCAAGTTTGTAGCTGGCTGCTACACTTTTCTGGCTGCTACCTGAAGCCAGGATTCTTAAAGTCACTGCCAAACGCTCGGGTAATGTCACAGGGCTGCTGTGGGTCCTTCCATGTCGTATGAAAGGCGAAATACGATGTAGCAGGTCATCAAATCGGCGTGCAGACATGCATGTTATATTCCCCACCAGTACGTCTCTGACAGTGTAATGGCCGAACATACCATCTCCTTCTGCGTCTTCTTCGTCTCATTAAAATTGCAAGACACAATAACTGTTGTTCTATTATAATTTGCTCCTCTAATAAAGACAGTTCAAGAATGAAGCGAGCGGGAAGCCATTTTGTTTGTGTTGTGACGTCAAACAGTTCTTCTTCTACGGTAGATTTCTTCTTCTACACCCTTTCTTGTAACATATGCACATGTTGTAGAGGCTACTTCCACCTGCTGGCCCGTAAAAGAACAGCACTTTGTCATGCTCGGCCGTGCGTCAACCATAAAGACAGGGGCGAAACTATGAACGCATTTCGCCGTGCGGCACAGTGCACGCGCGGCGCGCGCGCTCCAGCCTGCGGACCAAAGCGAAAGTCTAAGGGCCAGTTTACACGGCGCGTATTTTGAGTGTAACCGCTACTTTCTCTTTGCGTCTTTGCTTATCGCCTACACGACGCTGCTGGCCCCCCTCGATGACACCGATACTTTTCTGACCCTGCTCTCAAGGTGGAAGTTTTTCGCTGACCCCCCGTTGATAATGTAAACATCTCCCGTGGAGCTTTTGTTTGAACACATGCACGCAGCACGCACGCGCAGACAGCCGGCATTTTAACAATGGCGGTGGACTGGACAGTGGACACACGCACCACTTTCTGAACTATAGCTGATGGAATATATTTTGATTCTCATATTTAATTATTCTACACCTTACCTGCATCTGTGTTGGAAGAGAGCAGCTGCCTGGATCCAGTTGTCTGTTAACGAGGCAGTCGGACATTTCACGTGTCACGCTGCACTATAACATACTAAATGTGCTATATATTAACAGTTTAACAATAATAAACAGTATTTATGTTAGCGTGGGAGATATTTACATTTATCTGAGCTAAATGAAGCTATCTGGACTCGTTACGTCATGCCTAACATGCTGCATGTTGAAAATGAAGACACCAGGTTGATTTTTAATTTATTTATTTATTCAACACCACAAACTCATGTCACAAACACTGAGAATTAAATTGAACACTTTTAAAAACACGTTAACCGAACTTTAATGAACTGGACTCTGTTGTTTCATCCTGGTGGACACTGGACCCAGATCCGAACCGCCGGTCCGCTTCGTGGAACAGCTTCGACCTCGCAGGAAAAAAATAAAAATAAAACCTCAGTTGGTTGTTCTGTGATCGAACTAAACACAAGGAAACATTATTAAGAACATGGTTTACCTTGTAGCCCTGCTGTAAATCAGCTGATTCTCACGGACTAATAAAGTCAGACATGTTGACTCGGTTCCGGTCCAGACGTCCAGTCAGCTGGTGTGAAGCGGCCCCACTCGGTGTCCGATCTGTTGACTCTTATCCAAATTCCAGCTTTAACTTGTTGTTAACTTGTTGACAACAACTTGTAGTTTAGCTGAACTTTTAGCCAGAGAGGAAAACAGGCTGCCTCGTGTGCTGTGTTTACCTCAAGCAGCAGTGGCGCATGCGCAGTAGTGAAGGTTCCAAAGATCACAGCGCCATCTACAGGCCCAGCATGGTAACTACAGTAAATTCATGAGTACGGGGGGTGGAGGGGGAGAGAGTCGTATCCACAGGATTCGCCCATGTCAACGCAAAACTTTCAACCTAATTAACATACCCAAAAGTTGCGTTTCCCCCACACAGTGTCCGTGTAAACAGGGCCTAACTCAGCCTTCAGAATGCTTTGCTTGTTGAAATTTTTTCTAAGTGCTGATGTTCTACAGAAACTGCAGACTGAACCTTTAAGATTGTAACAGCTTGATCTTTTAACAAAATGTGTCTGAATATTTAAGGGTAGTGCATTGTTATGAGCTTTATACATCACCATTAAAATAAAATAATTACCAAATCATGGAATTTCAGTAATTTCAACTGAAAAAATAATTTACTAGATGGATGACAGTAATGTTTTCTTGCAATAATCCTTACGGCTCTTTCCTGTAAAATAAAAATGTTTTGTAATAGTTTTACATGCTTTTCCCCAAACATCAATACAATAAATTAAATGTGGAACAATGATTGTGTTATACAGTACAACAAATACAACGCTTTGTCATTCAATAGGTCCTTGACCCTATATAGTACAGCAGTGGATTTAGATATTATAGAATCTATATGTTTTTTCCAAGTTATTTTGTCATCAATGACAACACCCAAGAACTTGACCTCACTCACTCTACAGATCTCACCACCCTCAATTGTAAATGAAACATCTGCAGTTTTCTTTTTATTACCAAATATCATATAATAAGTTTTTTCTAGATTTAATGATAATTTATTTAGTTTAAACCAAGTCTGTATTTTGACAAACTCCTTCTTCATCAATTCCAACATCTGTTTCATATCCTCACCCAAACAAAAGAAAGTAGTATCATCCACAAAGAGGATACATCTGAGGATTCCCGACACAAGCAGTTAAAACAAAGAAAAAGATCATAAACACATCAAAAAAAGTTTTGGAAAAATTAAAAGAGGATCTGGATAAACAAGACTAGAATGATGTGTATGTTGATGATGTGAACAGATCATATGATGAGTTTATGAATATCTTGGAAACTCTGTATGAAAAAAATTGTGTACAAACAAATTATACAAAGAGAAATATCGTTGACCAACCATGGATGACAAAAGGGTTGAGAAATGCTTGTAAAAAAAAAAGAATTATTTGTATTCATGTTTCTTGAAATTGCGAAGTCAGAACGCTGAAGAAAAATATAAAAAGTATAAAAATAAATTAGTAGGGATTATAAGGAAACATAAGAAAGAATATTATAGTAAATTATTAGATAAAAGTAATGGTGATATGAAAGCAACATGGCGAGTAATGAATAGTGTTATGAAGAATCATAAAGCAAAAACTAGTATTTCAAAATATTTTGTAAAAGAAAAAGATGAAGTTTATGATGAAAATGAAATTGTCAATGGATTTAATCAATATTTTGTGAATGTTGGATCAAGCCTTGCAGCTAAAATACCAAAAGTAGATAATAATGTGAGCCATTCAATTACAGGTTGTGCAAATAGTATTTTTCTAAATGGAACTAACAAAGAGGAAATAATGAATGTAGTAAAAAATCTTACAGACAAGAGATCAAAGGACTGGGTGGACATGGATATGATGTTTGTAAAGGACATAATGAGCCATGTTATTGAGCCGTTTACATACATATGTAACTTATCATTTTCAACAGGAATATTTCCAGATAATATGAAAGTAGCTAAGGTAGTTCCTCTTTTTAAAAATGGTGATAAATGTGTGTTCAACAATTATAGACCTATATCCTTGTTACCACAGTTTTCTAAAATTCTTGAAAAACTATTTGTGAACAGACTAGATCAATTTATAGACAAACAAAATATTCTAAGCAACAGTCAATATGGGTTCAGAGCTAAAAACTCTACATCAATGGCTCTCATGGAATTAATGGAACAAATAACTACTGCTGTCGATCAAAAACAATATTGTGTCAGTATTTTTGTTGATTTAAAAAAAGCATTCGATACTATTGATCACACCATTCTCCTTGAAAAACTGAACAAATATGGTATTAGAGGACCAGCATTACAGTGGGTATCTAGCTACTTAAAAGATAGGAAACAATTTGTACAAATAAATGATGTAAGATCTGACCTCTGTAATATCACATGTGGAGTTCCCCAAGGCTCTGTACTTGGACCAAAGCTATTTATTTTATATGTGAATGACTTGGTAAATGTGTCAGGACTCCTTAAATGTGTACTTTTTGCTGATGATACCACATTTTTCTGTTTAGGTGAAGATATAGAACAAATGTTGGAATTGATAAAGACAGAATTTACCAAAATACAAACTTGGTTTAAAATCAATAAATTATCATTAAATCTAGAAAAAACTAATTACATGATATTCAGTAATAAAAAGAAAACTGTTGATGTTCCACTCAAAATTGAGGGTGTTGAGATTTGTAGAGTGAGTGAGGTGAAGTTTTTGGGTGTTATCATTGATGACAAACTGACATGGAAACAACACATAAATTCTGTAAGAATAAAAATAGCTAAATCGATTGCAGTACTGTACAAGGTCAGAGACCTATTGCAGTGTTAATTTTGTCGACTAATTATTTTCGTCGACTAAATGTTTTCATTGATTTGTCGACTAAAATTAGACTAAAACAAAAAAAATTCTGATGACTAAGTAATGACTAAAACTAAATGATGTTTTAGTCACATGACTAAGACTAAAACTAAATTAAAAATAGCTGTCAAAATTAACACTGGATTCAAGTACTGCTTGTAGTTTTACTGTTAAAAGCAAGGTTAGACAAATAATGTTTGAAAAAAGTTTTATTTGTTGTTGTATGTATTGCATATTAATATTATGGTTAAAACATTGTTTTGTTTTAGTAACTACAGAGAATTGATGAAAAGTTTTTACTATGTATAACTTAGTCGACTTAATTGACTGTAGATTTAGTCGACTAAATGTTTTCATTGATTTGTCAACTAAAATTAGACTAAAACAAAAAAAAATTCTGATGACTAAGTAATGACTAAAACTAAATGATGTTTTAGTCACATGACTAAGACTAAAACTAAATTAAAAATAGTTGTCAAAATTAACACTGACCTATTGAATGATAAAGCTCTGTATTTGTTGTATAACACAATCATTGTTCCACACTTAATCTATTGCATTGATGTTTGGGGGAAAGCGTGTAAAACAATCACAAAGCCTATTTTTGTATTACAGAAAAGAGCTGTAAGAATTATCACTAGAAAATATTACCGTCATCCATCAAGTACATTATTTTATCAACTGAAGTTATTGAAGTTCCATGATTTGGTTGATTATAATTATAACGGCTTCCAACTGACGAAACACCGGCACGGATTCTTTATTAGCAGAGGATGGCTGCACAACGTTTTCCAACTGACGATACACGGACACGGCCTTTTGGTGTAAACTGGCGCTTTAATGAATGCCGTGAAAACTACAGAAATAAGACAGACAGTACAAAATAAAATGTAAAACAGTAAATCAGTAAAAACAGTAAAACAGTAAAACATGCTTTAACAAAAAGTACCTCGTGGCCGCTCGTCGCTAAAGAAGTCCTAGGCAAACTTTTCTTGTCCTATACAGTACATTCTAAATAAACATATAAAATATTAGAACATCATGACTGACAGATGTACAATATTTACAACAGTTATAAATACCTTCAGTCATATACATTCTTCAGTCCTATACATTCTTCAGTCTTATACATTCTTCAGTCAGTGAACCACCAAGGCTGCTGCGCGTCTGTCGTCTCTAGGCAACCGCTCATGTGTGTGGAGCACAGAAAATCTAGCCCCTCCCCTTCGTTCACACAGATCTTGTGACAACGGCACTAACAGAACAAACCCTCACAACAAAACAAATGCATCCTGCACAAATATCACACTTTCAAAGCATAAACTAAACAAACCAAAACCAAAATATTCTAACTACTGAACAACAAATATTAATTCTTCTTTTAATACATAAATCATTTCAGTGACACTTACACTCCCACCAAAATCACCAATTGGTTCTCAATGGGATTTTTTAAAAGAGTGTCAATCTTATTCTATTTACTGTGTGTGTCAGTCTCAAGTAAGGTCACTACCTTGTGAATAGGTCTTTCTAGGTATATTAACCTTGTCAGTGGTTTTCCTTTGTCGAATGTACTGTAGTTTCACTAGTCTTTACTTTCACTTTTCGAACCTTGCCGTCTAGACTTTCTAAAGTCTCTGTTACTAAAGCTAGTTTCCATTTACATCTTGGAGCATTATCATCCTGTAGAATCACAATGTCGTTCACTTGCAGGTTTCGTGAAACTTTCTGTGGCATTTCTGTCGTCTTTGGAGGTTTGTGGCCTTTCTGTATCCTTAACGAAAGCTTCTCCTTGCACTAGCTTGAAAATGAACATTTTTGTGTCTCTTCTCTCTTCCAGATCTGTTGGTTTGTTTGTTCTTTGTTGAACACCTTTAAACTCTTTGATGAATCGCTTGAGTCTAGCAATAGCCTTTACAGCTCTCGACCAATCAGAGAACTTCTTTAAACGCTCTAGAACTGGATTCACTTCCTTTGACTGCACTCTGTGTGTATGACCTTTACTTAGTTGAAAATCTGTTTCTTCAGCTTCTCTTACTATTTCCTCTTTGACTGGAATATCTTGTTCCCAAAGGAGATAAGGGTTCTTCAAACGGTTTGATTCCTTTAGTTGAGTAGCGTTTAAACTCTTTGAGGTCTGATCAGCTGGATTTTCTGTTTTGGGTGGTAATGGGAGTTTGTAGTGCCCATTTTTCTTTCGTTTTTTGCCTTTGGTCACCTTTGACCTGAACCTGTCGTCCCGTGAGACTGGGTGGTTGTCTGTTCTGTGCTTACGAAAATCAGGTTCTAAAGTCTTTATCCCATCAATTGGGCTAACTTCCTTTACTTGTGTGTTACATACAAAATGAACATGTTTGG
>JBBPBX010091246.1:0-13969 GCA_038048925.1 Garcialebias charrua
ATATATGTGTATATATGTATATATATGTGTATATATGTATATATGTGTGTATATATATGTATATATGTGTGTATATATGTATATATATGTGTATATATGTATATATGTGTATATATATGTATATATGTGTATATATGTGTGTATATATGTGTGTATTAGTGCATTAACAGAATAACCGAGTTTTCGACAGGTCGAGTGCTTTGACTTCTATCGAGGCTTTTTTGTCCAACTCGGGTACCCGTAGTGACGTCATCACGTGATAAAAACAGAGCGCGCGGTAGCTTTTAGCTTTTAGTAGACGCTACAAAATGGATTCCTTTGTGCGCACGGATCTATGAAGCTGGTCCAGTCTTGTCAAAAAGGTAAAACAGTTTATAATTTTATAAATTGCGCCACTCATTGAAACATCCTGTTGACGTTCTTTGCTTCAACACCGTAGTAGATTGTTGTGACAGCAGAGGGCAGTGTTTTATTGCAGGTCCCATATATAACACGGTTGAAACGGCTTCATCTCTCTCGTTTCACAAACAAAAAAACAAATATTCATCTCTCTAGAGCTATTAAAAATCTATAAACACAATCTCTAAAAGTAAACCTAAATTGCACAGCTGCAGGCGGTGGTACGGTGTGGCTGTGGCCCAATTTGTTTTTTAAGTTTCGGTTTTCATCGCCTTATACTTTCACTTTTAATATTATTAATATAACTAATAGTTTTGTTTTTCCTGTGACTTATGTGCAGTATGATAAATGATAGGAGCATAATAAATGCTCCCAATGCTTTGTTGGTCTTTTTTTTCTTTTTGTAAAGACGTTTTTAGGCATTTATATTTATTTATTTATTTTGCATCGTAAGACACTGTGACGTCATCGGCTACTCGAGCGTCGTTCGAGTTTTTTTATGTTAATGTCGAGGTTAAAAATTATGTACTCGTTCAACCCCTAGTGTATATATGTATATATATATATATATGTATATATATGTATATATATATATATGTATATATATGTATATACATATATGTATATATATGTATATGTATATATATGTATATATATATGTATATGTATATATATTGTTAATTCTACGTGAGTGAGGTTAGCTGCAGGATTTTGTAACAAGTCCTCACTCCAGCCTCTCCAGTAACGGGTTTTTAACTTTTATCCTTGCACACGAGTATTACCCGATATGTCTCAAGATTAGTTAGGATTAAGGCTGAGACGAGGTAATTCAACCAGACTGTTACTGTCTTCAAATCTGCATGTCATATCCTGTTTCACTCCGCCGATAGCCCGACTTAGCAGAATGGAGTCAGATCGTATCCCACGGAGAAACACGCATTAACGACAGATTACCCCTAGTAGATAGTAATTGTTATCCGTCTGGTTAGTTTTAGAACCTAGGAAAATAAGGTTCCAGGATATTGTTTTACTCTTTTTGGCTAACACAACCATTTAAAACCTCCAATAATCTTGTTGTTATCTTTGAACCAAGTTTCCCATCATTTAATATCAAGGTGAGTCAAATGAAAAATCCAAATTTGTACGTTTTATATTCTTTAATATTTAATTTGCAGGGGTAACAGCATAAGCACTACTTACTACAGAAAAAGATTTAATCAGGTTACATGATTTGCATTTAAGAGAACTAAATGATTCACAGCTCACCAAAAGATGTCTTCCACACGCTGGGCCTTAATGTGTTTTTAGCTTTAATTGAATTAAGTTGCAATCCAATGTATAATTTGTATAATCTTCTAAAATGTTGGTTTATTCTACAATAATCTGATTCCGATCAAATATGTTTGATCCATCCAGGTAATCTTGATGTATTCCAACTTGTGTTTTTATCTCCACCAGAAAAAAACTTGTTTTATAATCCCATCCGGAAATCTGGTTGTTTTTCTACAGAAAAAACCTCCAGGTGATGCTGTTGTGCTCCAATCAGAAGTCTGCACTCCAGCAGACTGGACAAATCTTTGTTTAATCCCACATAGGAAAAGCTTGTGTTTTTAATTCTTCAGGAAAAACTTGTTTTGTAATCATCCACTTTAGGAAAAACTTGTTTTGTAATCCCACCAAAGAAATCTTCATTTAATCCTGTTATAATCCAGTCAGGAAAGTCTGCACTTCCAGCAGACTGAATAAGTCTTCGTTGTAATTCCACAGAAAAACCTCCAGGTAATTCTGTCGTGTTAAAAATCCCAGTTGTAATCCATCAAAACTGTTCAGGGCTAAAAAATCTGGTAATCCTCCCAGGCAAAATCAATTATTCCTCAAAAGTGTTATCCATTCAAAGATATTGTAATCCATTCAGTTGTTCTGCGATGCTGATGAACAAGGCCTTCAAAGCGGGCCTGAGGCTAAAATTAGAACATCGTGTTCTCCTGGCTTTTCATCCAAGGTCAGTCAGCTTCTAGCTGGCAGGTCCCCGCTCTGGGGTTGGTCTCGGATGACCCAAAACAGTAACTTAATTAATAGTTGAATTAAATCAAAGAGAATTTGTTTGTTCCACAAATTTGTTAAATCCATCCAGAAAAATGGTAATCCAGAAATAGACAATTTTAATCCATTAGATAATGTGGTAATTCCTGGAAAAATTAGTTAAAAATCCATTACGAGAGGCCTTTAACAGCGGTTAGAAGACGAACAGGGACACTGTGTTCTTCTTATCTTCCCAATTTTCCCAAACATTCAGCTTGCTGCAGTCTGATCTCTCGACGCACAAAACTTCTCTTTAAACTCCTTTTAATCTGTTATGAACAGAAAGGAAAATATCCCTAATTCATTCAGAAGGGAAAAAAATTGGTTTAATCCATTAATTGAGGTTTATTCCACAGAATTGTTATAAAACAAAAAAATCTTGTAAAAAAATAAAAATAATTATATCCAGGAAAAATCAGTTACTCCGATAAAAATGTAAAAACATCCATTCACAGCTCCGTTGAGCTTTCAAAGGCCCTTTTGCAGCAGCAGGGAGGACAACAAGAACTCCGTGCTCCTTTTAGCTCAAACAAGCTGATAAACCAGTCCGCTTTCAGCGAGAAGATCTCCGCTTTGTTGGTTTCAACCGATTATTTAATCTTCTTGTATAAAAGGAGGCTTTTTTACTGTTATTAATAATTTACTCTTAATATAAATTTAGATGTGGATAGAACTGGGAAGATTATCCTACCTTTTTCTTGTCAGAAAGTACCACAAGGGATTTCCAAAAGAATAGGAAAATTATTCCATCTCTGAAGCCAGTCCAAATTGTGAAGAAGTTGGAAATATCCGGGCTGAGAGGCAAAAAAGTATTCCTTGTTGATCAAAAAGAAAAACCCTTTTTCAGATAATCCAATCTTCTTCTTTTCAGCTCCAGAGAGTTCAGTATAATCCACAAGAATTCTTCAGAGGTCCAAAAACTCAGCAATTTTTCTTCTCAGACTTTCATCTTTTATAGGGGAACTGGGCTTTTTCTGCTCCCCCCATGGAGAATTACATCATTTTGTTAGTACTCATTGGTTAATGATGAGGTAACTTTTTACACCTCCTCTCAGCCCTCACTGAAAAATGACATAATGTCTCCTTCAGCTGTCCCCCTCCTTCAGCAGAGAATGACTTAATGCCATCTGTCATGTGGGCAAAGTTCCAATTTTTTCAGTCAGAACGAGTTTTCAACTTTCACCCAGATCCTCAACTTTTACCTAAATTTACCCAAACTGTGGAAAACCCACTTTTGTAACGTGTTGTGTAATATTCAAAAACAATTTTTCAATACCCAGCAGTGGAGAACCTCTTTGGTTTGCTGCGAATCTTAAAAGAAAACATAAAATAACATACATTTTACTCACATACACAATCATATATCTCCAGTTAATTACTTGACACACACCTCACATAACCATTGCATGTCTGATTTTCTTTGTTGTAAATGCTTGCCCTTTCTAACAGGCTTTGAATCAACCTTGCAGCCTCTCTTCTGCTCTGGCAAAAGTGTGCACGTTCTTATCTATCTGACCTATATTTGCTCCAAGCAGACCTGCTCAAGAGCGTATGTGTTATTATTATTATAACTCCTTGTGTGTTTCTCTGTGTGCATGCTTGTCTTGGTAAGAAGTTTCATCTGTCTGCAATAACGCTTTGCTTCTAATAATTGTTATTCTTATTATTTTGTTAAAATAATTTTTGTTACTTTTAAACAGTCCTTGAAGCCAAAGCAAAACTACCTTCCCCAGTAACTCTCTTCTGCAGCTGTGTGAAACACTAAGAAGAGGCCTGGCTGTCTTGCTCCTGCCTTGAGCGTGTGTTGGAGTGCGTGAGAGTGTGTGTGTGCACATGCACGTGTGTGCATGTGTGTATGCGTGCGTGTTTTTACGTGTACACGTGTGTGTGTGCGCGGTTGTGCGCACGCTGGTTTTGGAAGAGGCTGTGTGTTTAGGTAAATATGAGGCCTGCTGTTTTTCAGAGGCCTTGGTTTTTCTGCCTAGTGTGTGCATGTAAGGCCTGACTCAAACTTATTTCTTATAGCACAGGGTTAACCAAAAATGCCATGCAATAACACAAAGATGGTTTACCAAAATACAGACAAAGCATATAAAAAGTAAAAAACATATGAGTTTAAAATGCCATAAAAATTAAACTAATCTAGGGTTACTGACGGTGTGTTATTACACCCTGCTCTGAGCAGGCCAGGGTGAGCACGCGTGGGTGTCGGTACTTACTTTATATGGCCCCAATTGAGGCTTTCAGCCCGTGGCTCTGTGATGTATGTGTTTAGTAAAATGGTTTGCTAAAATGCCACAGTCTGTTTTCAATATAAAAGTCCTGCATACTTTGACATCCCCTGCTTGAAAACAGGCTGTACTTCTCGAACAAGTCCCATGTTAATACTCATCGTCATCTGTGTCCCCGCCTGGGACCCCGAGATGTCGTCGACTTGTCGCGCAGGATCCTTGGTGCCTCTGGACCCTGGACTGCTGTTCGCTTCTTCTCAACATCCATCATGGTGTAGTCATCCTGGTCGGTTCCACGTGTGCTGCCCGGCTGAGGTGAGGTCTTCCTCAGGTCATCTCCTGAGATCCTGTAGCGGTCAATGATTCTTCGTTCTCCCTTGTTGATCGAGCATCAGGATCAGCATTCTCACTGGCATGAGGCATCAGTGTTTCAGCATTCTCCCTGGCTTCAGATATCCTTCAGGCGAGTAGGCAGCATTGCCATCCACACCTACTGAAGCGGTGGTGTTACAGTGAGTCTTCAAGAATCAAGTCAAACTCTGAGTCAATGGGATCAGCTACTGCTGGTCTGACTGGGATAGCGTCGTCTGGTTCTTCCGGCTTAGCTGGGCCGGTTGTATCAGGACGTTGTAAATAAGTAAATAAGTGAAATAAGTAAAGAAGTAAACTAAATTCTATATACTAGCAAGAGCGGGGGGGGGGTTTAAGCGGTGTTGGCTAAAATGATCAATTTCTTTCTGCTTTCGGAATCAAACCTCCTGGGTCGTACTTTGGGACTTTGCTCAGTAGCGTTGATTCTGGCACCGTCTTGTGTTTTACGGTGTGGACAGTCTTGACTTTTGGTTAGGTTTTGATGTTCTCCAGTCCGGTTTCTTCTGATGAAAGGAGGGACTTTGTCACAGTCCAGATGAATATTGCCCCAAAATTCCCAACGAGGGAGTATGGCTTGGCAGCTGTCATCCTTCGGTGGGGCAGGATAAATCACTTCAGCCTCCCAATATCCTTGGTGGCATAATCCCATTAGTGGTCTACAGCCCCAATCACAGTGCCATTCAGGGGTTTCTTTGTCCAGATGAATCCAGTTACATCTCGTTGTCCTTTTTATGTTGTGATGCAGGAGCATTATCCAGGTCACAATTCCTTCAGGCAAAATCAGTAGATTGATTACCTTGAAGTGGGGTTTGTCTGGCCCCGTTAGGTTCTCAGCCTCTACTGCAGACACCCATTCAGGGGTGTTTCTCAGCTGGTACATCCAAGCTGGATAGCCTGCTAGTCTTACTCTTTCCCAGGTCTTGGTAAGATTTTCAACAGTTTCATTTCTGTCCCATGGTACGAAGATGTCTCTTTGCGTGGTGTCCCAGCAGGTCATGTTTGCATATTTGGATCTCCCATGGGAGACTTTTACATGCGTTAGGCTCCATGGTCTGATTCCGGCTTGATACAAAATAACCAACAACATAACTAAGCCTATTAACACTACGAATCCCCGCAGCAGGGTTCGTAGACAAGTTGCTTTATCCATTCTCATAATCCTTAAACAGTCCTTAGGTCGGTCAGGGGTCGCCATATCTTCATAGATTTGTGATACATCTTCATAGATGTGCGGATCTTCTTCATTGATGTGTGGATCTGCATCGCTGTTTGAATCATCTCGACTTAGTCTACTTTCCAGGCTTGTCATGTTGAGAGAGTTTCTTTTCAAAGACTTTGTTTCTTTTAGCTCTGGGCTTCCTCCTCGAGCACCTGTGAGTTGTGGTCACTCGATCTTTGAGGAGCTCCAGATATAGTGGAGAGGGGTGTGGCCATCCAGGTTGCAGTCTTTACCACACCCACTTCCACCGAATCACCAGCCATTCGGTAGGTTCAGGCTGGGGTCCTTCCAGGTGCCATTTCTGTTGGGGTTTGGGTCCCCATTTCAATTTGATACTTATTCCTTTTATCGTCATGTAGACCACATTAAATATCCATGGTGAGGTTGGAGGACAAGGCTTAAGGTGATATTCTTCTTGAGGTTCATCCAAATGAGACTTTCTGGTATTTTCGGCGATCGGTCTTGAGTCTATTATGTCTTTCTCTGTCACTGCTCTTCTATGGGGTTCTGCATGTTGCATGGTGTGAGCTGGTCAACCATCTGCCGGCGTTCCAGGTTGCCAATGTGGTCGCATTTGACTCTCACTGGGACCTGGCCCTCTTTTCCTTTCACACGTCCTTTGTACAGTTCCACGCAGAGAGGAGATGGGTGTGGCAATTCTGGTCTCAACCCTCTCCACACCCACTTCCATTGGTAGACCCCCCAACATGCAGGTTCAAGCTGGGGGCCTTGCAGCCCACAAAAAGGTTCGTCAGATGGGTCCTCACCTCTTCGGTGCTGTTCCTCCGCCTCCCACAGTCTCTGTCTGAACATTTCCCTGGATTTTCTTCCATATTGCACATAGTGTTCACCCCATTCTTCCAACGCTGTTACCGTACTGACAAGTGGGTGTCCTCTGTACGATACAGTCGTCCTGTAAGCCATTCGTACTGGGTATTCTTCCCAATCGTTGATGGTTGTGCAGACTCGATCACACAGCATTCGTAGGGGCAGTTCAGTGTTTTCAACCACTATTTTGTTTGGGTTAGTTTCCCGGTTGTAGATGCTTATTTTCATAGCTCGGCTTGTTGTCCAAACCTCCAACTCCCCTATGGAGATCTCGCAGAAATGTGTTTGATGTGGCTCTCTGTAATTATGGCCCCATCTGATTTTGAATTGCATTCCAAGTACTCTTAAATAGACAACATTGAAGATCCATGGTGTCCCCATTGGGCTGGGGATGTATGGCATTCTCCATGAGTCTTTTGTTACTGCATAGTCCGTGATACCTCTAAGAGACCCTTTAGTTAGGTCTTTGTTCCTGTGGAACATTATACATGAGCAGTAGTAATTTTTGGTTCTGTTAAAGTTTAGGGTGTAATCTTTTCTGGGACGGTCTAACTTTACTAGTTCTTTCCGTACAATTAGAGCTGGTTGATACGGTCCTGTCCTGGATCGTTGAATCAGCAAATTCCACACATAAGTGGGTGCCTCGTCCTCTGAGTCTGAGTCATTGTAAAGCGGGTCTCTGTCCCAGGACCAGCATGTTTCGATGATTTTTGCAGATTTTATATTATCTCTCCCTTTCCAGATATAATTTGGACACCTTATGACTTGATTTAATAATTCTCTACCTTTTCTTCTGCGATGAGATCCTTTGATGATTCTAGCGCCCCGTCGTCCAGTTTTTAGTTGTCCATTTCCTTGTTCGTGTGCTTCCATTTCCTCAGAAATGTCTTGCTGGCCCAAGCGTTCAGCACACTTCGCTTTTTCTGTTTTACTGGGTTGGGACTTTTCTGTGTCTTCTTTATTGTCTTTGATCAGCTGTATCGTAGCTCCCACTGAATACACTCCTCTGTATGGTGCCACGACCATCCGTACCGAGACTTTAATCCACTGGGTGGAGTCAGGTCTTATGGGCGTGTCTACACTTTGTGCAGCTGTTCTGGGAATCTACAGCATCCTCGTTTGACAATTTACATAGTACTTCACCATAGTCCCCTCCCATTCACAGGTACAATCTTTTGGGCCTCTTTCACTCAATTCCCATTGTGTGAAGATCATTACTCTTGGCAAAACTGTGGTCCTAGTTTTCCCACAAATAAAGGTATCCACCTTTACTGGCTTCAGTTGTACTCCCGTACATCTTTTCTTTTCACCTCAGTTCTGAGGGGTTTATTTTTTCATCTCTTTTAGTTTCTTCGCCTCAAGTTTGAGGGGCTCACAGTTTCATTCTATTTTTTTCTTCGCCTCAGGTTTGAGGGGCTTACAGTTTCATTCCATTTTTTTCTTCGCCTCAGGTTTTGAGGGGCTTAACTTTTCCTGGTCCTTCCCACCAATGGGCAGGCCAGTAGGTTCCATGTTGACTTCACAGCTGTTTTACAGCTTGTTCCACTTCATCATTTCGCATTCTGCTGACAGGTATCTTCTCTTGGCGTACTCCAAGATCTTCAGAGCCCTACCTGCCCAAAGCTCTGAGGTTGTTGTCTTAAGATAACTCCCTCACATATAGTGGCCATTCTACGATAGGGGAGCATGGTACTTGGTTCATTGGCCATAATCCGGTTTCTGGTTTTCAATTGGCTAGGAATTGGCTTCAGTTGCTCTATTTCTCGAATTCCCTGTTTTTGTTAACACAACCGTGGTATTGTCTAATATTCTCTTCACTTTGTCTGTGGCGATGTATTTTGGCTCTACTGCAACTGTTGATGGGTGATCCTGTGCTCTGACCCACACCTTTTGTCCAACTTCAAATGAAGTGTTGGAGACTGGTTGTTCCTCTTTGACCTTGAGGCCCCGCTACTTTCCAGCGTGTTAAATTGACGTTGGTTAAGCTCCTCACCGGGGGAGGGTCTTCCAGCTCGACGCCTGTCATTCAAGGGTTGCCTTACTTCCACAGTTTTAGTGCTCCATTCTTTGGTATTTAGCATTTTTAGCTATCCAATTTTTGGGCTAAACCTGTGGTACTTTCTGCAACTTTGTTGGCTTGAGGCGTGGGGGGCAGTGAGAAAACGCATCACCCCAAAAGTCTGACACTAATGATCCACTTGTACGTTGTGACAGTGTGTCCCATCATCAGCTCTCAGTTCCTTTAGAAAGCCCAACGACCCACAGAATTGTTTCAGCATGATAGCAACACCGTTGCCTTCTTGTTTTTCTTACTGTTAACAAGTGCCACCCGTGACACCTGTTAGTATGTTCATCCACTCGGTACCCGCGGCGTCCTGAGGTTGTATTGACCAAATACCACACAGTCCTGCAGTACCTTGCGAATTTGCTGCATGGGAATCCAGAGCTCCTGACTCTCCAACTCCTTACGTGTAGGTTGTACGCCCGTATGACCTAGCCCTTCATGCACGCCACGCACAACCTCTAACACGTACTCCTGTGGGACCCTCGGCCCGCCGGGGTTTGTTCCCACTCTCGATCCCGACAAAAACGATCTTTCTCTTTTGCACATAACGGTCCACTTCTTCATTGCCCTGCCAGTAGTTTCTTCTTTAGTGTGGGATTCTTGGTGCTCCTCCTCCATCCTGTAGATTCAGCTTGATTCTAGCTATTTTCTTCCATAAGTCATGGCGAGTCACCACTATTCCCTTAGTACTTTCAAATCTATTTTCTTCCCAATGGATAAATCCACTTTCAGGGCTTGTGCACAGTGATTACTGTTGGTCACCACTCGTGAAGTTTTTAATTTGCTGTGAGTTAGTTCAAGCAATCCTTCTAGTACTGCCATAACTTCTCCAGTCAGAGCACTTCCTGGCACTCTCTATTGGGTGCATGGTTTTCGGACCTATATTTCCGCAGTTGTTTTAGAATCTAGCCATAGAGGCTGACTTAATGATTTGCTTCAACTTCTCTTTCCCAGCCGGGGAGAATTCGCTTTCATTCACTCTTTGTTCTGTTACTTCGGGGATATTTTCACAGGATTTTGTACAGTCCTGTTTGCCAATTGAACTGTAAGATGTCTTATTGTTTTCAGGTTTTAGCGGGTCATAGACACCTCTGCCCCAGAGAGCATTAGGTAAGGTTTTCCATCCACTTTGGCATAGATTTCAACACCGTCCTAATAAGCGTTATCTAGGGTGACCCGTAACCTTTCGGCCATCATTCAGCTGGTCCCCCATCCCTTCTCAGTCGGAATTCATGAAGGGCCTTTCTTTCATCAGGGGTCATTTTAGCATATTCTTTTGAGGGCACATAGTCGCCCCATCTTCGAGGTGTTGTGTTAGCTGCTTTGGCTTGAAATCCCCTTTGTTGTCGGTTTTGTTGTTGGGGAGCCCCAGGGGCTGCTTTTGGCCGTGTTGGGTTTTGTTTCATCCCGTTTTTCCTCTTTTCATCCCAACACTGTTTGTCTAGGTCACAAGACTTTACTGCTTGATCGATCTTGAGGACCAAGGTCTCACCAGGCATCCCAATGAAGGTCACTTTTCTCTTACTTCCCTTTACTACCACTCTCAGAGCCCCAACATCCTTTTCTCGAGGAACTGTTCGTCCGAGTCGATTCCAGACTGATGTGGGGTGTTGTCCTTGATCCATGCCTTCTTTTGCCTGTAGGATTTGAGAATCCTCCGTCGTGGTAGTAGATACCAGCTCAGGTTTTAGTTCAGTTGGATCGTTCATGTCGGACTGGTCCACCAGTCCTACTGGTGCCACTCCCGTGGCCATTCTTCGTTTTTGCCGTCTCGAGTTGTCTGTTCCTCAGAGCCTCCCGGACTCTATACCTTGCGCTTCGGATGGGAACAGACTGTCTGCTTAACTTACCGTTTGAACCATGGTCAGTAGTCCTTAGTAAGCCCCACTTACCCCACCACTGCCTAGTAGTATAGGGGTACTTAGCTGGTAGCTAGTCCTGCCGTGCTACAACTCCTCTACCCTAGGAGAGTTGTGGTTTGGCGCTCGGTCAGTCCACTGATGCACGCCTTGTTATCTTGAGTTCTTTATGCTTTAAGCACGTTGGGCGCCATGTTAATTCTACGTGAGTGAGGTTAGCTGCAGGATTTTGCAACAAGTCCTCACTCCAGCCTCTCCAGTAACGGGTTTTTTAACTTTTATCCTTGCACACGAGTATTACCCGATATGTCTCAAGATTAGTTAGGATTAAGGCTGAGACGAGGTAATTCAACCAGACTGTTACTGTCTTCAAATCTGCATGTCATATCCTGTTTCACTCCGCCGATAGCCCGACTTAGCAGAATGGAGTCAGATCGTATCCCACGGAGAAACACGCATTAACGACAGATTACCTCTAGTAGATAGTAATTGTTATCCGTCTGGTTAGTTTTAGAACCTAGGAAAATAAGGTTCCAGGATATTGTTTTACTCTTTTTGGCTAACAAAACCATTCAAAACCTCCAGTCATATTGTTGTTATCTTGAACCAAGTTTCCCATCATTTAATATCAAGGTGAGTCAAATGAAAAATCCAAATTTGTACGTTTTATATTCTTTAATATTTAATTTGCAGGGGTAACAGCATAAGCACTACTTACTACAGAAAAAGATTTAATCAGGTTACATGATTTGCATTTAAGAGAACTAAATGATTCACAGCTCACCAAAAGATGTCTTCCACACGCTGGGCCTTAATGTGTTTTTAGCTTTAATTGAATTAAGTTGCAATCCAATGTATAATTTGTATAATCTTCTAAAATGTTGGTTTATTCTACAATAATCTGATTCCGATCAAATATGTTTGATCCATCCAGGTAATCTTGATGTATTCCAACTTGTGTTTTTATCTCCACCAGAAAAAAAACTTGTTTTATAATCCCATCCGGAAATCTGGTTGTTTTTCTACAGAAAAAACCTCCAGGTGATGCTGTTGTGCTCCAATCAGAAGTCTGCACTCCAGCAGACTGGACAAATCTTTGTTTAATCCCACATAGGAAAAGCTTGTGTTTTTAATTCTTCAGGAAAAACTTGTTTTGTAATCATCCACTTTAGGAAAAACTTGTTTTGTAATCCCACCAAAGAAATCTTCATTTAATCCTGTTATAATCCAGTCAGGAAAGTCTGCACTTCCAGCAGACTGAATAAGTCTTCGTTGTAATTCCACAGAAAAACCTCCAGGTAATTCTGTCGTGTTAAAAATCCCAGTTGTAATCCATCAAAACTGTTCAGGGCTAAAAAATCTGGTAATCCTCCCAGGCAAAATCAATTATTCCTCAAAAGTGTTATCCATTCAAAGATATTGTAATCCATTCAGTTGTTCTGCGATGCTGATGAACAAGGCCTTCAAAGCAGGCCTGAGGTTAAAATTAGAACATCGTGTTCTCCTGGCTTTTCATCCAAGGTCAGTCAGCTTCTAGCTGGCAGGTCCCCGCTCTGGGGTTGGTCTCGGATGACCCAAAACAGTAACTTAATTAATAGTTGAATTAAATCAAAGAGAATTTGTTTGTTCCACAAATTTGTTAAATCCATCCAGAAAAATGGTAATCCAGAAATAGACAATTTTAATCCATTAGATAATGTGGTAATTCCTGGAAAAATTAGTTAAAAATCCATTACGAGAGGCCTTTAACAGCGGTTAGAAGACGAACAGGGACACTGTGTTCTTCTTATCTTCCCAATTTTCCCAAACATTCAGCTTGCTGCAGTCTGATCTCTCGACGCACAAAACTTCTCTTTAAACTCCTTTTAATCTGTTATGAACAGAAAGGAAAATATCCCTAATTCATTCAGAAGGGAAAAAAATTGGTTTAATCCATTAATTGAGGTTTATTCCACAGAATTGTTATAAAACAAAAAAATCTTGTAAAAAATAAAAATAATTATATCCAGGAAAAATCAGTTACTCCGATAAAAATGTAAAAACATCCATTCACAGCTCCGTTGAGCTTTCAAAGGCCCTTTTGCAGCAGCAGGGAGGACAACAAGAACTCCGTGCTCCTTTTAGCTCAAACAAGCTGATAAACCAGTCCGCTTTCAGCGAGAAGATCTCCGCTTTGTTGGTTTCAACCGATTATTTAATCTTCTTGTATAAAAGGAGGCTTTTTTACTGTTATTAATAATTTACTCTTAATATAAATTTAGATGTGGATAGAACTGGGAAGATTATCCTACCTTTTTCTTGTCAGAAAGTACCACAAGGGATTTCCAAAAGAATAGGAAAATTATTCCATCTCTGAAGCCAGTCCAAATTGTGAAGAAGTTGGAAATATCCGGGCTGAGAGGCAAAAAAGTATTCCTTGTTGATCAAAAAGAAAAACCCTTTTTCAGATAATCCAATCTTCTTCTTTTCAGCTCCAGAGAGTTCAGTATAATCCACAAGAATTCTTCAGAGGTCCAAAAACTCAGCAATTTTTCTTCTCAGACTTTCATCTTTTATAGGGGAACTGGGCTTTTTCTGCTCCCCCCATGGAGAATTACATCATTTTGTTAGTACTCATTGGTTAATGATGAGGTAACTTTTTACACCTCCTCTCAGCCCTCACTGAAAAATGACATAATGTCTCCTTCAGCTGTCCCCCTCCTTCAGCAGAGAATGACTTAATGCCATCTGTCATGTGGGCAAAGTTCCAATTTTTTCAGTCAGAACGAGTTTTCAACTTTCACCCAGATCCTCAACTTTTACCTAAATTTACCCAAACTGTGGAAAACCCACTTTTGTAACGTGTTGTGTAATATTCAAAAACTATTTTTCAATACCCAGCAGTGGAGAACCTCTTTGGTTTGCTGCGAATCTT
>JBBPBX010091248.1:0-13968 GCA_038048925.1 Garcialebias charrua
TGTAACTATCTGTAGTAAAATAATAAAATAAAAAAACTTTGGTCCAAATTTTTCCTGTACACACACACACACACATTGTGTTGTATATATCGTGATATATATCGTTATCGTGATATAAAAAAGTCCATATCGTGATATATGATTTTTTCCATATCGCCCAGCCCTACCCAGTCATGTTGTCAATTGACCTAATTAGTGTTAATTGGTTTTCCAGCTGTTCGTTATATGCTCAATTTCCTTTTTCCAGCCACTTATGCTACTTGTCCCAACTTTTTTGGGATTTGTTGACAGTGAAATTTTGAATCAACATATTTTTCCTTTAAAATGTTACATTTACTCAGATTAAACCTTTAATCTGTCATCTATGTTCTATTACGAATAAAATATTGACTTTTATAATATACATTAGAAAACCCTGCCATGCAAAAAAGGACATGTTAACAAAAACCTCGGTTAACACATTTTAAAGATCATTAAATCTACATTTGGACCTTCAGTTTTAATTAATTTATCAGATAAACCATCAGAACGGACTAAAATAAAATAATTTTATACAACAAACCCGTCTTTAGAGGATGTGAACTGAACCAACTAAAACTAACACATTTAAAGTTAGTCTAAAAAAGCTAAGTCTGGTCCTCTGGACATTCAAAAAAACAAAAAAACAAAACAAAGCAAAAAATTGTAGAAACGTTTCGTCTTTCGTCCGAAAGACTTCCTCAGTCTGAGGTGCTGGGTTCAGCTCAGTCTTATAAATAGCACCCTCTCACAGTGTTACACAACCAGTTGGCTGATGACAGCCTGAAACCAGCTGCTCACATGATCAAGGAGGACCATCAGCCTAACAATGGATCGTTAGCACCCTGATGGTTGTTTGCTATTCACAGAGGGCTGAGTGATACCAGCAATCACAGCATTGTAGGAGGGGGACAGTTGAACTCGGAGGCCTCCACCCCTGTTTAATGATGGGCGGTTTCTTTTCACAAAGATGGCCTCCTTTACTCCTCTCTCAAACCATCGTTCCTCTCTATCAAGGATGTGAACATCTTCATCCCTGAAAGAGTGACCGCTGGCCTGGAGATGAGTGTAGACTGCAGAGTCCTGACCTGATGATGTTGATCTTCTGTGCTGGGCCATCCTTTTGGCCAGTGGCTGTTTAGTTTCCCCGATATAAGACTGATCACAGCCCTCCTGACACTGAACAGCATACACAATGTTACTCTGTTTTTGCCGGGGGACTGGATCTTTGGGATGAACCAGTTTTTGCCGTAATGTATTTTGAGGTTTAAAAGCCACTGGGACGTTGTGTTTAGAAAATAAACGTCTCAATGTCTCTGAAACTCCCGCAACATACGGAATGACCACTGGTCTGGGTCTGCATGGGCGTAGCCAGAATTTTGTGGGGGGCGGTTCGTTTTAAAGGAGAAGTTGACAATGCTGAACTGATGTGGCTGGATAGCTCAACTGATAAAGCGTCAGTCTTCAGTCCCAAAGGTCGTGAGATCGAGTCCCGCATGGTACAACATTTTTTTTTTTTTAATTCATTCCAAATTAAAAAAGCACAAGAAAACTATTTACAAAACAGCAAGGAATAAAACAATGCATTAAATGAAAGGAATCAGACGAAGAAAATAATCTTATCTGCCCCTTCTCAAACTATTTTTTTTCCAAACACTCTTTTATTGGATAAAAAAAGAAGAATGTGTTAACCACAGCCTGTGGTTAACACATTCTTCTTTCTTCACAGGCGCATATTAACTACTTTTTTATCCAATAAAAGACAAATGTAAAATTAGTTGTTTGAATCAAGTGTTTGAAAAAAAAAAATAGTTTGAGAAGGGGCAGATAAGATTATTTTCTTCGTCTGATTCCTTTCATTTAATGCATTGTTTTATTCCTTGCTGTTTTGTAAATAGTTTTCTTGTGCTTTTTTAATTTGGAATGAATTAAAAAAAAAAAAAGTTGTACCATGCGGGACTCGATCTCACGACCTTTGGGACTGAAGGCGGAGGCTTTATCAGTTGAGCTATCCAGCCACATCAATTCAGCACTGTCAACTTCTCCTTTAAAAGTGGGCGGTTCGTTCGAACCCCCCGAACCCCCCTTGCCTACACGCATGGTCTGGGTTCCTTCTTTTCACCTGATGGCTGGCTGGAGTCCTGTTTGGGTTTCTTCTCTGCTTTCAGGAAGGCCCAGTTAGGATATCCACATTTCTCTAGAGCCTGTTTTGTGTGTGATTTCTCCTTCTGTCTGGCTCCTGCGTTAGTGGGGACGCTGTCTGCTCTGTGGTACAGAGTCCTGATGACTCCTAACTTGTGCTCCAGAGGGTGATGGGAGTCAAACTGTAAATACTGGTCTGTGTGGGTGGGTTTGCGGTACACCTCAGTTTGCAAATTTCCTCTATCAGAAACTGCAAATTTCCTCTATCAGAAACTGAGACCTCACCTCACTGAGACCCCTTATTGAGCATGCATCAGGGTATTTAAAGTTAGGGTTTCACTTTAATAATCTTTACAAAAATAGATGCCGCTTTTAAATAAGATTGAACCTGGACATCATCTGCAGGTGAGAGCGGGTCAGAGAGATGATTAAATATAAGATCAATAAATCAAAAGTCGTGTTTTCTGATCCAACAAATCAACATTTTGTTACCGTCTCCTGACCTGAAACTAAATACATTAGCATATTTCTGTTTTATTTAAATGTGGAGAAGTCTCTGAACCCAAGAGATGAGGCTGAGAACGAGAGCCGTGTTCAGGCCCTCAGGCGGCACCGCGTTAAAAACAGCAGAGTCGAGCGGATCTCATGATGAGCTCAGGAATACAAAAAGAGCTCCTAACAAGCCCAGAACCACCGGCAGGAAGTACATCATCCTGTAAAAAAAAAAAACACTAAACTCCTCCACACAAAGAAAAACACGTTGAAGAAGAAACCCCGCAGCCTGGATTGGACCTGAGCGTGTGTTAACGTGTAAAATCATCTGGTCTCTCTGTGCATAAGCAGGCATATAAAGAACATCAGAAAGCGTACGCCTATTCTCTTAAAGAAGCACGCTCCAAATATTATTCTAACATCATCAACACCTGCCCTGGAAACTCTAAACAGCTCTTCTCCACAATAACTCGTCTGCTTAATCCCATTAAACAAACTCTTGAGGACTCTGCTCAAAAATGCGACCTGTTTCTTTCGTCTTTTAAAACCAAAGTTGACACTATCAGATCTCAGCTCCACAACCTCCCTGTTCTCAGTGTGCCACCTACCCGTCTGCATTCTGGGACCCTAAACAGCTTTGACGAAGTTGTTCAGAGTGAGGTGGAGGCCATCATCAAGAAAATGAAGCCTTCATCCTGCGCCCTGGATCCTTTCCCCTCGTCTCTCATAAAATCCAATCACTCTGCAATAGGCCCACTAATCACTCAAATAATAAATCAGTCTCTACAATCTGGTCATGTTCCACTGCCTCTAAAAACTGCCATCATTAGGCCTCTTCTGAAAAAATCTAATTTGGATCCCGACATTTTTTCTAATTACCGCCCAATTTCACACCTCCCTTTTCTGTCTAAAGTGCTGGAAAAAGCAGTTGCTGCTCAGCTGCAGGACCACCTACAACAACACTCTCTGTATGAGAAGTTCCAGTCTGGATTCAGGGCAGCTCACAGTACAGAGACTGCATTGCTGAGGGTTACCAATGATGTCCTCTTGGCTGCTGACACTGGCTCTCCCTCCATCCTTGTCCTCCTTGACCTCACTGCAGCCTTCGACACTGTGGACCATAGTATCCTCCTCCACCGTCTTCATGTGGAGGTCGGTCTCTGCGACACCGTCCTGGACTGGTTCAAATCTTTCCTCTCCAATAGGCTGGAATGTGTTAGTCTTGGCAACGCCACGTCCCAGACAGTCTGTGTCTCCTGTGGTGTCCCTCAGGGGTCGGTTCTGGGGCCCCTGCTGTTTTCCCTTTACATGCTGCCTTTAGGTCAAATTATTAATCAGTTCAACATTTCTTTTCACTGTTATGCCGACGATACACAGCTTTACATCAGGACTGGAGCATCCTCATCTTCCACCTTGTCATCTCCATCTTCACTCACTGCCCTCTCTGCCTGCCTGGAGGCAATTAGGGCATGGATGAATCAGAACTTTCTTCAATTAAACTGCTCCAAGACTGAGGCCATACTGATTGGCACCCCTCACCAGGTACAAACATCTCCTATAACAACACTTTCCTTTTCTGGACAAGACATCCCCCTCTCCACCTCTGTTACTAATCTTGGAATAAAAATGGACTCCAATCTTACATTTGAAAATCACATTAAGCTTCTGTTTAAAACTTGCTTCTTCCATCTTCGAAACATCTCCAGACTTCGCCCATCCCTAACTTTTTCCGATGCTGAGAAGCTCGTCCATGCTTTTGTCTCCTCCAGGCTCGACTACTGCAACTCCCTGTTTATTGGAATCCCTGGCAAAAACCTTCAGAAACTTCAATATATTCAAAACAGTGCAGCAAGGATCTTGTTGAGAGTTCGTAAATTTGAACATATTACACCCATTCTCCATAACCTTCATTGGCTTCCTGTCACCTACAGAATTCAGTACAAAACTGCTCTCATTACACATCAATGCTTACACGGAGCTTCACCAGATTATCTGAAGGATATTCTTGCACCATATTCATCCACCCGGTCTCTACGATCACAGAACAGTAATCTCCTTCACATTCCGAGAACCAAATTAAGGACCATGGGAGACCGGGCTTTCAGTGTGGCTGCCCCCCGCCTGTGGAACTCTCTTCCTGACTGTCTGAGAGCCCCACAGTCTGTGGTTGACTTTAAGAGCGGCTTGAAGACCTTTCTTTTCAACCGAGCATACTCTACCTCCTCATGATTCTACTTTTGATCTTAGTTGATACTGTTATTGATTTTACTTGTTTTACTTGTTTTATTGACATTTAATTCTGTTGCACTTTGTAGCACTTTGAGATTTTCATTAATGAAAAGTGCGTTATAAATTGAATTCATTATTATTATTATTATTATTAACGGGCTGAGGTGAAGCGGGAGCTGATCCACCAACGGCAGGACCCGGACCGAGCTGAGAGTAAGACCAAAGACTGCAGGACTCATTGATCTGGTCCAAAGCTGCTCATCAGACTGGCTCAGCTGGTTCTGACCATCAGAACCTGCTGCGGTCCGACCCGTTCACACCGAGTCGTGGTTCTCTGTTAGTTTCCCTCCAACTCCGTCTTCAGACTTTGTGTTATTTTAGCTGTTGTTGAGTCAAAATGTTTGGTTCATTCAGCAGATCTGTGCTACGACATTTGGCTTTTATAACTTTTCTACTTTTTAAGAATATTTAACTTTATTCACAAACATTAAGGCAGCAGGAGGACCTTCAGGAGAATTAACCCTCACAAAGCAACCGGCCCAGACAACATCCCCAGGTAGATGTTGAAAGACGAGGTGCTGGCCGACATATTTAACTCCTCCCTCACTCTGGCAACAGTTCCCACCTGCTTGAAGACCAAAACCATCATCCCAGTTCCAAAGAGCTCCACAGTGACTGGTCTGAATGACTATCAGCCAGTGGCCTCACCCTGATAGTCGCTACCGGTAAATGCTTTGAAAAACTGGTCATGACTCACATCAAAACATCCATCAACACCATCGAGGATCCTCATCAGTACATCAAGTCAAAAGTCAAAGTCAACTTTATTGTCAGAACTGCAATATGTACAGGACATACACAGGATTGAAATTGCATTTCTCTCAGTCCCTCGGTGCAACAGTAACCATCTAAACACTAAAACACTGAAACATTTAATAAATACATATACCACGAGAAGCGATCAACAGAGGACACATCTCCTCTGTGGTCCACACTGCTCTCACCCACCTGGATCAGAAGGACTCATACGTGCGTCTGCTCTTTGTGGACTTCACATCTGCTTCAACACCATGATCCCCCAAACCCTGATGGACAAACTATCTACACTTGGACTAAGACCCTCCATTTGTAACTGGGTCCTGGACTTCTTAATAAACAGACCACAGTCAGTGAGGATCCACAACTTCTCCACCATAACCCTCAGCACTGGCTCTCCTCAGGGATGTGTGTTGAGCCCTCTTCTGTTCACTCTGCTCACATATGATTGTGCAGCCACTACCCATCCAGGCTGTCATATTGTAAAGTTTGCAGATGATACAGCTGTGGTGGGATGCATCACAAACAATGATGAGTCCAGCTACAGACAGGAGGTGGAACACCTGGAGAGCTGGTGCAAAGAGAATAACCTTCACATCAATGTGAAGAAGACAAAGGAGATGATTGTGGACTTCAGAAGGAACAAACACACCCACACCCCACTGAACATAAGTGGATCTGCAGTGGAAGTGGTCTCCAGCTACAAATACTTGGGTGTACACTTGAATGATAACCTCAGCTGGAGCAACAACACCACCAGCCTGATCAAGAAAGGTCATCAGAGACTCTACTTCGTCCTGTGCTCCAGCATCAACGTGTGGCATGGAGGCTGCACAGCTGCAGAAAGAAAAGCTCTGCAGAGAGTGGTGAAGGCTGCACAGAAGATGTTGGAGTCAGTCTCCCCACCATCACAGACATCTACACCTCCAGATGCAGGAAGAGACACCTGCATCATGAAGGACCACACTCACCCAGCACACTCACTCTTTGCCCCACTCCCCTCAGGAAGGAGGTTGAGGAGCATTAAGTGTAGAACCACTAGACTGAGGAACAGCTTCTACCCTGAGGCTGTTAGACTCATGAATATATAACCAGAATAATCACTGTGATGCCACTTTGATTCATTCATTCAACCTTTATTTAGTCAGGTAAATCTCATTGAGCCTCGAGGGCTCATTTACAAAAGAGACCTGCTACAAACTAAAGAATGATGAACAGCAATGATAGAATTTCCTTAAACAACAAACAACAGAAAAACATAAGAGAGAAATACAAAGTGAAATACAAAGTGAAATGCAATGTATCAAAACTAGCACACCACAAGGTATATGTACAAAATCAAAAACAGGAACAAATCTCTGCATTGGTTTTTGCCAGGTTTCCAAAAGATTCTTAAAACCATTTAGAGAGGTCAGGGTCGAGAGCTTCAGATCTTTTTGTAAGATATTCCATGAAACAGGAGCGGAGTAGGAGAAGGCCCTTTTTCCAAGTTCAGTCCTCACTGATGGAACACTGCAGGTAATCATGTCCTGAGAGCGCACGCTGTAGCTGCACTCACGCAAAGACATGTAGGAGGAGATGTATGAGGGCAGCAGACCAAGAAGTGATTTAAAGATGTTCATCTTTAAATCACTTCTTGGTCTGCTGCCCTCATACATCTCCTCCTACATGTCTCTGTGTGAGTGCAGCTACAGCGTGCGCTCTCAGGACATGATTACCTGCAGTGTTCCGTCAGTGAGGACTGAACTTGGAAAAAGGGCCTTCTCCTACTCTGCTCCTGCTTCATGGAATATCTTACAAAAAGATCTGAAGCTCTCGACCTTGACTTCTCTAAATGGTTTTCAGAATCTGTTGGAATCCTGGCAAAAACCAATGCAGATTTGTTCCTGTCTTTGATTTTATACGTCTACCTTATAATGTTTTGCTAGTTTTTTGATACTTTGTTAAAAAAAAAAAAAAACTTTTTTTTTCTCTCTTTTGTTTTCTATTGTTTATTGTTTGTTTGTTTATTGTTTATTGTTTAAGGAAATTCTACCACTGCTGTTCATTGTTCTTTAGTTTTAGCAGGTCGCTTTCGTAAATGAGCCCATGAGGTTCAAAAGATTTACCTGACTAAATAAAGGTTGAATGAAAAAAAAAAAGATGAAAATGTACCAGTGGAAGAGTCTGTGTGAAGTTAATGATGTCCAGTTAACCAGTGAATACAGGGTGCAGTGGTGGGTACGATAATCACAGCCAGTTATGAATCTTAGTGCACCATGATAGACAACATCCAACATCTGCAGGGTGCTTGTAGGAGCATTCATGTAGAGAATGTCACCGTAATCAATGGAGGGAAGGAAAGTCACAGATACAAGGCGTTTCCTAACATTCAGTGATAGACATGATCTGTTTCTGAAAAAGAAACCCAGTTTAACTTTCAGTTTCTTCACTAGGTTTTCCACGTGGAGTTTAAAAGAGAGATGTGAATCGACCAGGATACCCAAATATTTATAGGAATCAACAAACTCAATAGGGACACCATTTGAAGATAAAATCAGAGGAAGATCTGCTGGAACCGACTTCCTACTTGAAAAAAACATCCCTTTTGTTTTATCAGCATTTAGGACAAGTTTGAGACGGAACAAATCTGACTGGATGATGTCAAAAGCGGATTGCAGAACTGGAAAGCCTTAGCTACTGTTTTAGCTCGGCAGTAAACAACTGTGTCATCAGCATAGAAATGTAAGGATGCATCAGGGATGCTCTGACCTACATTAGCTATGTAAATTGTAAAGAGGGTTGGTCCTAAGACTGAGCCTTGTGGTACACCATTTTTAACCGTTAAATAACTGGAAGAAGTACCATTGTGCTGAACACATTGCATCCGATTGGACAGATAATTAGAAAACCAACCAATGGTGTGATCAGAGAAACCAATTTCTGAGAGCTTATGACACAAGATGTTATGATCCACTGTGTCAAAAGCTTTAGACAGATCTAAGAAAAGTGCAGCACAATAATCCTTAGCATCCAATGCTTCAACAACGTCATTAAGAACCTTCAGAGAAGCAGTTGTTGTGCTGTGTTTTTTCCTGAAACCAGATTGATGGAGAGGTAAGATGTTAAATGAGTCCAAATAATTTTTGATCTGAGAGTTTATCAGTTTTTCTAGAACCTTGGCTAAAATGCAGAGTTTAGAGATCGGTCGATACTGTAGTTGTTTAGTGAGGTGGGGTCACCTCCCTTCAGCAAAGGAAGAACAAAGGCTGTTTTCCAAGCATCGATGGATGGACAGATTAAAGATGTGGGTCACAGGGACTGAAATGATATGAGCAGCCAGCCTTAAGAAATAAGGTGGAAGTTCATCTGGACCTGCAGATTTTTTAGGATCAAGATCATTTAACAGTTTATTTACCTCACTGACTGAGAACGGAGAAAAAGAGAAGGTGTGATTAACTGAGGATTGACTTGTAGGAGGGATTTGATTTGTAGAAGTTTGATTATTAGATGAAGTGGATGAATTTCCATTTATAACTGTATCAAATAATGAACTAGAAGCAACAAAATGTTTGTTGAAACAGTTCAGGATCTCATGCTTATTTGACACAGGAACAGAGTCAACAAGAAGTTGTGATGGGAGGTCAGATGATTGGGGGGTGCCTGAGAGAGATTTGATGGTTTTCCAGAATTTTTTAGGATCGTTTAGATTTTTGGAGGTCTGAGATAAGAAGTAGTTACGTTTTGCGGCTTTGATGGCAGTTGTGCATTTATTCCTTAGCTGCCGAAATTTCAACCAATCAGTGTCTGAGTGTGATTTTCTTGCTGCGGCCCAAAGATGATCTCTCCAGTGCAGGAGATCAGCTAGTTCAGGAGTAAACCAGGGGCTGTCACGGCCCTTTATCCTGAACTGCCGGAAAGGAGCGTGTTTATTTACAAAGTAAATGAAACTGTCATGAAAATAATTCCAAGCGGTGTTCACGTCGTTGATTAATAGAATACGTTGCCAATCAAAGTGGGATAGATCCCAGAGGAATGACCGTTCGCAGAAACGTTTCAAATCCCTTTTTTGAACTATTCTGGGCTTAGCAGGTGGAAGTTTAGTAGATCTAAGAGCTGCTATTACGGAATGATCACTCAAAATGTTAGCAAATACACCTGTACCAGGAAATTTGTGAGGTGCATTTGTGAAACTAGAGAGAAGGTGTGATTAACCACTACCACTAGACTGAGGAACAGCTTCTACCCTGAGGCTGTTAGACTCATGAATAAATAAATAATAAGAATAAACACTGCAAAATATCACATCATGCTGATGCTGATCTGTTTTCTTGTTGCTGTGTTCATTTGTGACCATCTGCTCATACAGACTCATGTTCGTGCTGCTGTTTATAATGATGTTTTTCTATTACATTAGGGCTTAGTGTATTACTAGTTGATGTTTTTCTTAGTTAATCCTAGATGTTATTACTGTTTTTCTCTTGCATTTGTTGTTGGATGTAACTGGGACCCCGTGTACATAATCTCGTTTTCATCACATGTACCACATGCGGTGCAAATGACAATAAAGACTCTCTCTCTGACTCTGAAAAACAGATCTAAGGTGGAAGATTTTTCGGGACATTTTTTGTTTGGTCTGGTGGGAGAATCGATAAGTTGTGTTAGATTGAGAGAAAGACAACATTCCTTGAATTTATCACAGAGGGGGGTCGACTTATTCCAATCAATGTTGAAATCTCCTGCCATAACAATCTCATTGTGTTTTAAATTTCCTATGAATTCAGTCAGGGAGGATAGAGCTTCAGGTGTTGCGGAGGGGGGACGATAACAACCTACAACAGTTAATATCTGACCTCCCTTCAAACTGATGTTCACAGCTAAAGCCTCAAACTGGTTTGCAATTGTTTTTTTAGATGCAATCCTGGCAGCCAAAGAGTCTCTGATGTAAATAGCGACTCCACCTCCCCTTTTATTACGATCACAACGATAGATCTTAAATTCATTGATTGCCAGGTCATTTTTCAAAACAGATTTGTTGAGCCAAGTTTCAGAGATAACGATCACATCTGCCCCAGAAGAAGTGATTAGGATTTTCAATTCATCAAGTTTTTTTAGAAGGCTACGAGCGTTTACATGCAGAAAACGGAGACCTGAAATATTTTTAAACTCATTAGGTGTACAGTAGTTAGTGATTGGCCCTGGGTTTGGCTGAATCCCTGAGATCAATAACAACATTAATATCAGACATTTACTTGACTTCTTTGTCAGTGATGTGTAATTACAGGAGTTAACAGTGTGACATTTTGCCCCCATAATTGAACCATGAGAAACATTAATGAAGACACGATCATTCAGAGCCCAATTGTTCTGTGCTGCTGATTATCCATTCTGCTGATCTGTTTCATGTTGCTGTGTTCATTCATACGCATCTGCTCACACAGACTCATGTTCGTGCTGCTGTTCAGCGTATTGTTTTTGTACTTTTAGTGTTTTTCTTAGTTCATGTCTTAGATCTGATCACTTTTTTCTTTACATTTTATACTTTTGTTGGATGTCACTGGGACCCTGTGTACACAGTTTCACGAAATAAAGAAACCATGACCTTGACCTTGACCTACCAGATGGTTTAGAGATTGTAGCAGCTCAGACTCCAAACTGTACACAATACAAACACCACTGTTCCCCTTCAGAACCTATTCACCACCGGAACACATTGTTGCCAGGCGGGGCTCTGGGTTGTGTTGCCAGGCGGGGTGCCTTCCTTGGATAACGTGAGACAGTTTTAGAGGTTTTCAGTGGGTCTTGTTCCTCTAACGTGTTGTGAAGTGAAGCAGGAAGTCTTTGTTCTGCCTTCAGATCAATCAGCTGTCACTGATGTGATCATTATTGCATTTTACACCCAGTCCCACCTGGAGACTCAGCACACCTGTCAGGTGTCTTTAAATAAGCTCAGGCTGCCAGGGGGTGGGGGGTGGTAGAAATGGGGCGTCTGCGCTCGTTTTGGTTCTGGTGCTCTAATTTGTTCGGAGTGGAGCAGCCAGAGTCTGTCACAACAGCAGAGGGTGAAAATAATTACAAAAAACAATTAGTGCAGCGGAGGAGGCCTTGTGGGACGCCACGGGTGAGGGTGGGGGTCCCAGCGGGACGATTCACAACAACGCACAGAGCGACGTGTGTGTAGGAGTTCACACACACGGAGCGGGGAGACCTGGATCGTTAGAGCCGAGGCCGCCGCAGGAAATTGTCCATATTCATGTCTGTCGGCCCGGTTCTTCTGGTTCTCAGGAGTTCTCCAGAGCGAAGCTTCATCTCACACCGTCCTGCAGCTACACCCACCTCCAGAGCCCTCCTCCAAACATGTGGAGTGAGCAGTCGTCGTTCCAGCTGCTTCCTCAACACAACACAACCTGCAGCCTCAAGATTGAGACCACGACACGGGCAACTGAGCTACCGTTCAATCATAAAACAATTACAATGAGCTTTAACAACGTTATTAATATTAAGAATAATTATGTTAACAACGTTATTAATATTTATCATGTTAACGTTATTAATATTAATCATGTTAACAACATTACTAATATTAAGATTAATCATGTTAACAACGTTATTAATATTAAGATTAATCATGTTAACAACGTTATTAATATTTATCATGTTAACGTTATTAATATTAATCATGTTAACAACATTACTAATATTAAGATTAATCATGTTAACACGTTATTAATATTAAGATTAATCATGTTAACAACGTTATTAATATTAAGATTAATAACGAGGCAGAAACTGTTTCTGCTCAGATTTGAATGCATTTATTTTAGAGTGGCTCGTTAAAACAAATATTGATCCTAATAATCAATAATCAGGCTTTAGTAGTTTTTCTCTGCAGATCAATGACAGAATCTTCACAGAAGAAGAAACTCTGAGTAGCCCGTTAGCCGCCTCGTTCAGGTGCTGCAGGTTTTACAGGTACTGTGGTCCGTTTACGGCCCAGTCTGAGGTTCTGGACTGGTTTCAGGTAACAGCTGTTCCACCTGTATTGGACCTCGGCCCAGTACCTCACAGGAACTGGTTCTGAAAGCTCCAGAAGGTGGTTCCACTGGATCGTCCCTGTCTGCTGCAGAACTCAACAGGAAGTCAGAGATCCAACTTCCTGTTGGTCTGATGTTGACATTTTATTGTTCAGAACTCCTCCTCCATCAGAACCGCCCTGCACCGGGCCAAACCCCCCATGTTGTTAATCCTGCAGGATTACAGGTGAGTCTGAGCGAGCCCTCCCCCAGGCCCACGGACCTCTGGGGGTGTCAGTCCACAACAACAAGTCAGAACCACCTGAGGTCTCACGGCACCAGTACAGATGGAGGTTCTGGTCCAGTCAGAACCACCTGAGGCCTCACGGCACCAGTACAGATGGAGGTTCTGGTCCAGTCAGAACCAGAACCACACGGCACCAGTACAGATGGAGGTTCTGGTCCAGTCAGAACCAGAACCACACGGCACCAGTACAGATGGAGGTTCTGGTCACGCCTCCTCCCTCAGGCTCTGTCTGAAGGAGTTCTGCAGCCAGAGTTCTCCTCTGTACCGTCCCAAACGGGTCGGTGCCGTCTGTGAGCAGGCCCGCAGCGGGCACATCTTGCAGGAGGCTCCTCTGCTCCTGCACAGATGAACCGTTCATCCAGACTGAGCAGAACCAACGTGGCCCGGGTGGGGGAGGATCAGGTGAACCTTCATTTGGATCAGAACCAAACCCGTTCCAGTCTTTCCTGGGCCATGAACACTCAGTGAAGTACCAGCAGGGCCCGGTTTCCTCCAGCACCATGTTGGATCAGCAGGACGTTCTGATCAGCTGATCTGAAGCTGACGTCCAGTGATGACCCGTTAGGTTCTGTGTGAGCGGGCCCAGAGCCGCTGACCCGACGGGCCTGTGTGTGCGTGTGTGTGCGTGCGCGCAGGTTAACGAGGTGGTGTTTGAGTAGACGCTTCATTTCATGCCAAGTGTGTTGTTGTTGTTAGTGTAACCAGTGAGGCAGCTGCTGCTGGGGGGGGGGGGCGTTCACAGAGGAGTCACACACACACACACACACACACACACACACACACAAAGATCTTCATCCTGACACCCACACCCACTGTGAACTGTTTCTTGTGTGTGCTATAAGGACACACTGAACACCCTACAGGGAGCACAGCCATCAACAACACCCCAAGCACACATGCACACACATGCACACACACACATGCACACACACATGCACACACACATGCACATGTAGGAGGTGAAGGGCAGGT
>JBBPBX010091249.1:0-13968 GCA_038048925.1 Garcialebias charrua
TTCTGGGCCCCGCACGCAACTATACCCGGCTACTTTCGTCTATCAAGGCACGAGAGTTCGAATGCGACCTCTTCTTGTCGTCCAGCCCAATCTTTTAGCTCCTTCCTGGTTCACGGGTTGGAGCACACTGAACCGTGTGGATCCCCTGGCATTGACACGCACTGCCTGTGGTGTGCGTTCAGCGACCCCACACGGGTCCGTACTTGACCAGGGCTGTCTGGTCTTGCCTCCCCTGGACTCCGTTGAGAAAACTCCCTCAGCTGGAGCATTTCCAGGAACCACCTATCATAAACAGAATGTGCCACAGCAAACAACACCCAATCAATTATAAATCAGTAGTACAAAGAATGAATCATGCATGTTAGTTGGTTTGGAAGAGGCTTAATCTTCATTAGGGTTAATTATGAGTAGTTTTAAGGCGGTTCATACTTACAAAAAATACTGTACCTTTTCACTCAGCTTATAGCAGAAATTACACACATAAAAATAACATCACAAGCGGCGGCAGAGCATAATTAAAAAATAACATAGCAAGCGGCGGCAGAGCATAATTCACAAAACATTGTACACCTGTGGTTCTATACACATTTTCCCTAAGTCAATAAGTCACATGTCGTCTAGTCAAGTCAATGGCTATAAATCTACAGAACCACCATATCCCTCTGATCAGGTCCACTTCAGGTTTGAGTGGTTTTGAGCCTGCAGGCCAGGAAACATTTCCAAGGGGCGTCCCCCTCCTGCTTCACACACATTTCACAGAGGGGAAAAAACAGTGTTGTTAATTGCTCATTTGAAATATGCTTGCATCAATACTCCTTCCTCCATGACATGATTAAAAAACGCAATTTCAACCTTTCTATTTTTAGAAACATCTGTCAACCTCTTAACCCCCTTTTGAAACAAAACTCTACCTTGTTTCAATTATGCCAAAGTTATTTGGTTAATAAATTGGAAATTGTGTCTAAATTTACCATCCTTTAACCTTAGCACTAGTGTCAGATGTTTCCTAAACCTCTGCCTATTGCCACCAGTAATTTGGTTTTCACAACCATATAGCTAACAGTAATCTACGATATCATCTCATTTTCTTTAAAATTATAATCATTTACCAAAATGTACCCCTTGTGACACATCAGAATCCCAACATGCACTCCGCCAAGGATAACTGCAAAAACAAAAATATAAAAGTTAACTCGTTTTGGGGCCAGGAGCTAGGATCATTTCCCTTGCTCCCCTTCAGCTTCACCACAGTTACAAGAACCAGAAAAAGCAAGTCGTCAGATCCACCTGAGCATAGTATAACTGAGAATCATGAGGCCTGCGCTGGCAGGCCCTAATGTGCCTATGTGTTTTATTAAAAATTTATCATAGCAGCTGTAGTTTTGATCCCGGCCACTAAGATCAACGACAGATCCTCACAGATCAATATGGGGTGTGGCCTTTGCTGGTATGAGTGACTTCAGGACCATTTGTTCTCTTGTCTGTTTGGAGAACGTGTTCAGCTTTCTCTTGTTCCAGCCCCCAGTGAGACGTTCACTGGGTTCTGATTCTCGTCCGGACCCCCAAATCCGGACCGTATATCCTGGCCATTTGTGTCTGATGACCATATTTCGACAGTTCTTTGAGAAAGTCTTTGCCTCTGCTCGGCTGAAAGTTTTTGTGGACAGTCTTTTGTTCTTTCGGTGCCTTTGTTGTTTTCAGTCGTTCCTTGCGTATGCCCCTCAAAGTTCTTTGAGCAAGGTTGCATATGAGTTTGTTCTTCAGTTTCTGGACACACCTTCATATTAAATCTGATCCGATCTGATCAATAACCACAGTAGCCGAGATTCAAAAGTCAGATGCTGCATGTGTTTTGACAGAGGCCTATCTTAATGCATATTTACCATTATGTGTTCTGTAAAGATGAGGTGGGATTCACAAGACTCACTCTTGTTCCATCAACACTGTTCAATGAGGCTATTTAAAAAATTGAAAAACTAAAAATTAAAAAAAAATCATTAACAGACCGGGATCAAATTAATTTTCTGTTAACAATCTTTATTATGGAACCTTCGACGGAGGCATCTTTTAATCTGATCTGCACAACAGATCCAAAACATTAGTTTACCTAAAAGTGAAATAATCAATTTAACCCTGAAATCAAAAAATACTGTAGCCTACTTTTATTTTAGAAAATATAATTTACGGTCTTCTAAGACCCCCTTGCTAGTATACAGTCTATGATAATTAGCAAATTCCTTGAGCCTCCTAAGACCTGCCTTCTTGTTGGATTTATTTATGTATCGTGTATATTTTCATGCCCTCCTAAATTGACAATTTGAAATTATTAAGCTCAGTGGCTCATTTATTCAAAGTAAAAATATGGGCTCTTTCATTTTGGCCTGTTGTTCCAGGTATATAACTATTAATCCAGGGGTGTCAAACTCATTTTGATCTAGGGGCCGCATACAGCTTAATCTGATCTCAAGGGGGTCAGACCAGAATACTCATTCCAAAAGTCCACTTTTGTCTTTATATTAGTGCAAAGAATAAAGAAATTATAAAAATATTAACATTAAATTAATTGTCCTTTTACATTTGTACTCAGTTTAACATTTAAGTGCATTACATATTAAAGAAATGATCAGTGATTGCACGTTTTAAAACATTTATTCAACAAACTGTTTTGTTAAATACCCTGATGCATGCTCCATAATCCATGTAGAGAAATCTAAAAAAGCTAAATCTGAGCTTCTGGACATACAAAAAAACAGTTCTGTTAAAACCCTTTCCTGCATGTTAAAAGTGCATCAAAATTTAGAAATGAATGAATTTTAAATCCATTTTCCACATCTACAAATATGTATTCATTTAAGACCTGTCTGTGAGGGCTACTCCCTCCTTAGCACTTTGAGATTTCCATTAATGAAAAGTGCGTTATATATTGAATTCATTACTATTATTATTATTATTATTTATTCTTCAAACCCCAATCTGTCCCCTTCTTTTATTCATCTGACTCCAAACAGTTATTAAACTCTGTACCTGCATCCCTTTACTTTTATTAAATGTTTCAGAACGAATAACCCAACTGGATGACTAAATTAAAAAATAAAGTGACTCCGACCTGTTTTTGGTTTTTTCTAGAAATTATTATGCTCCTGTCTGCAGTACCTTTTTTCGTCCATCAGGGGTCTCCATTATACTCAGGCTCAATGTTGCCAGCTGTACGATAATTTTCGTATTTGTACGATAATTTTGCCCTCTGTACGATCAATAATCCCGACAAAGGCCAAAAATACAATAATTTCGCCATTCTGTAAACGTGTAGTTGTGATCGGTTTTCATCAGCCTGTCGCAACTGTCTGTCGGAGTTTTTTTTTTTTTAACCCTGAAGGCGTCTTGGAATTCCAGCTAATCCTGCTTTTCTAAATGTGACAGAAGACTTTCTGTAGAGGTCATTAATTACCACCAGACAATAATGCGTATTAATGTCTATGGTTCCCCCAGTACTGACGCCACAAAGCTGTGAGTGCCTGTTAGACGCTACAGTACAGTACTTATTATTTTGTTTATAATGGGTGTACGATAATCCTACATTTCTCACCTGGCAACCCTGCTCAGGCTGTACAGGAAACGACTGTCTTTTGCGTCCGCTCACAAGACGTGGACATTCACTGGAACTATTCACAAAAGTACGTCTTCCAAATTGGTCTTATATTGGAAAATGCAAGTATGCCTCACGTCCTATACACAAATTATAAGACGAAGTCTCGTGAACCACGTCAAACGTGGCTCGTTAGCTTTGCTGTTAGCTGCTAAGTTCGTCTACAAAAACTAAATTTGGATTATTTAAAGTCGATATTGTTTATCTACACGACTCGCCACTGTACGCTTTGTTAGCGAATCCGATGTGAGCTGTCTACCGTTACAAAGTTATAAAATGTCCGCTGTTGGGCAGCATATGCTATGCTAACGGGAGGTTCACTGCAATTTTCCAACTTTCCCGTTGTTTAAGTGTTATAACCTAAAATTATTGAGATAGAATGTCATAATCTTTTTTGATCAATCCTTCCAGCTGTGACGGTTCATTCGGCCCTAATTAATTTGTCTCGACCTATCCGCAAATATTTTATTTGTTTATTCAAAAAACCGTACAATCCTGAGGCCTTCTAGCCTGGTTAAAACCAGACCCTCGTTCAGAGCTGAGCTGAAGTTCTATTTTTTTTTTCATTTCACCCACATTCACGCTGTAGAAAATGATCTAGTCCTGTTAAAATGGAGAAGTGTAACCCGTTTTAATGTAACGTTTATTTTTGTGTTTCAGGAACCCAGCACCATGAGGAGGTGGACTACGTTTTTTTTACTCTATTAAACTGCTGTATCTAAATAAAACTTTATTCTAATCTCAGCGCCTCGATGTTTGTTTCATATTGTAATCCTCAGATAACTTGTGAAAAGTTTAAGAAGAAAAAACAATCCATAAATATGTCATACAGGCTAAAAATACAGTAATCATTATTTTCCTCCCTCTGTTCTTGAATTCGTCCATGACCCACCATGTTTTCAAATTGCATCGCCATTAATATTTATTTGTTTATTTAAAAAACAATGCAGGAGCGTTTATTTATATTGTAGAGAAATAACGCTAAATGTGTTATTTCATGATTTATAACATATTTTAGCAGAAGCTCCGGGAAGATCTGCCCCTCTCTTTTTTCTCTCCCCGTGGGTCGGGAGTTCAGAAAGGCAGAGCTCTGAGCGCGCGTGCTCCCAGTGCTTCACGCAACAAAGCTGGAACAGAACCGAGCCCTGGGTCAACAGAAAGAACTTCAAAGGTAACACAGCAGAACGGGGAGCCAGGGAGAAGACGCGTGGCTCTCGCTCCTCTGAGTAGAGGCTTTGAGAGCAGCGAGCAACAGTCGCAACGGTGTTATATCTTATTAAAACGTCTATATAATAAATAAAAAAAATAAAAACAGAGCACTGGTCCAGTTGTACACACAAATGCACCAAGAAATATGCAGTTTCAACTCCTATTTTTAAAGATATATATGGGAACAATTAAATAAATAACAAGTAGGACCGTGGTTTTATTGAGGCAAAAAATATTGTGATATCAAGGTATTTTACTTAAAGCTGGGGTATGTAAGATTGTAATGTAGTCTGTAACTTTTCAAACAATATATATTTTAACATATTTCTTCACTCTGTCACTAGATTGATGTTAGAGAGGTAATCTCTGAAAAAAACTAAAAAAAAATATTGTCCCCTTGCTTCTCCAGGTGGTAAATAAGCATTTCTAAAAAGAAAAAGTGACCCGCCATTTTCCAGCCAATAAAAACAAAGTTTGTAACCAGCCAATAAAAACCGAGCTTGAATTCGAATCAGCCAATAAAAACAGAGCTTGAATTTGAATTTTAACAGACCACAAGGGGGCAGTGCCATATATGGCTCTGAGGGGGAGGGATCAGAATGCTTTGCTTGTTGAAATTTTTTCTAAGTGCTGATGTTCTACAGAAACTGCAGACTCCACCTTTAATAATTTCTGTATATAGCCTGTTTCAGCTTTTTCAGCTAATTCTACATTTTTAATCCAACTTTTCAGCCTAATTTAGCAAAACTATGCTCTTGTTTAGCTATTTATTTATTTTTATTTTTTTAAATTATTCTAATTAACTTAAACTGTTTATTTTCATTAGACCAGTGTTTTTCAACCTTTTTGGAGCCAAGGCACACTGTGTTTTCACTGAAAAAATCACGAGGCACACCACCAACCAGAATTGTAAACAGAGATACTGTACTCTATCCACCTATATTAAATATATAGTCATTCTTATCATAGTGTCTTGGATAGAAATAAAATAAACAGAAATGTATTTTTATCATATTTTATATTTCTTATTTCAATGTGGTCTTGTGACTGTTACATGCTCAAAGCAGCAAGGGGCGATATGTACCATTTAAGTTTACCGGTATATATATATATATATATATTTATTTTATTTATATATATATATATATATATATTTTTTTTTTTTGGGTACTTCATTGTGTATTTTATGAGTGTGGACAAAGTCAAACACTAAAGCTGTTTAGAAAACCACTTGGTTTCTAAACTTAAAAATATTTAGATCACAGATCAAAAATTTAAACTGAGAGCCTGTATCATTTTAAGGGAAAAATATGTTTCAAAATTTCATAGCGTCTACAAATCCCCCCCAAAAAAATTGGGATAAAACCATTTTTCCCACTGTGCTGTAGTAAGTGGACCACTTATAGTTTTGGCCCCCTCTCGGCCCCCCCAGCAATAAAAGTCTAACTCCGCCACTGGTCCAGAGCAGCACAGCGCTGCAGAGAGAGAGAGCCACACGCAGTTTGGAGAGCAGAGACAAGTCACGCAGGTGAGGCAGGCATTGACTCCTCACATGGCAGGAAACCATTATTTTAGAACATAAAAAAGATTTAGTATTCTGTGACTAATTCTATTCTATTTTTATCTGGTCCAGGAACTCTTATCAGATTATTTTATCAGCGAAAGTCAGCGCGTTTTCCTCAATATTTTTTCTTCACTCAGTCCCACACTTTATTTATTTTATTTGTTTGTGGGTTTAATTTTTTCAATGCCTTCATTCCTAATGTATTATAATGTATTTACGCATGGTAATATACAAATACATCACCTCACCAGATCCCGCCTCCACTTATCATAAGTCAAATTATAAGTGGATTTAATTGACACTGTTTTATAGTTAGCCACAAACCTAACAAGATTACAGTTGAACTTAGTCTCAGAGTTACAGGAAACGGCGGCGGATAAATTATTTATTTATCCTAGAACCCCTTTCCCTCTGTTCCAAACGCCCGTCGGCATTTGGTTGGCTCGACCATTGCGTGTTTTTACTCTGGGATCTGGAGTCTTGGCTGGAAACTTATAATTCCACTTTTAATTGAGTCCAAATACACTGAGTAAAATTTGCCTATAAAATTTCCAATCACAGATTTCGTTTAAACAGGAATCTGCTTACCTTTTTTAGAGGTGACCGGTCACTGATCAGTGCTCTGGACTCCGGCTCATCCTTTCCTGTCCGCGCGTGCAACCATCTCGGTAGGAACCTCCAAATTGTTGACGTAATGAAACTATCCGTCCCAGAATTCGTTTTTTGGTTCACTTTGGAACAGGAAGGAGAGATACACTTACACACGACAGACGCTCACTTAAAGTTCCAAACCAGTTTAATTAATCATAAGTTAAAAGTCACAGAATACATTTGTTCTATTTCAAAAGTCATTATATTGGATTAGAATAAGTGGACAGAGAGTGAGTGACAGAGATAGAGCGACAGAAGAAGGGAGGAGGGGAGAGAGAGACAGGGAGAGAGGTGGGGGGAGAGAGACATACAACCTGATCCGTGGACTACTTCTCTGCCTTGCTGTTGGAGGATCGAACCTTTTTATACCCTTCCGTGGGGGTTTTGTTTCAGAGACTGTTGTCCCCTCTTTATTGCCAAAAAAACAGGAAATACCACTGCCTTCCCCCAGCTTGCTCGAGTGGTCTCCCCAAGTCATATATTCTACAAAGTCGTAAAACTGACAGGACAAAGAGGCGCCAGCCATATTATCATCCCCCAGCCTCACCAGAACAGATCTGCCTGTGTCCTTTAGTAAATCTTTATCACTCTGCAAAAGAAACTGATAATTTGAACACCATATGAAAAACTCCTTCAAAATAAATATAAAACACGAAGAAAAATATATGTTTATTTCACAACAGAACATTTAACAGTGCTTGATCAGTTGACCTCAGGGTCCTATGACTATTGAATTTGTAATGTTGTAGATATAATTTTTAAAATGGTTTTAACATTGTAGTAATGTTGGATTTTGATTCACAGATACACAGTGAGACTGTGAGAACACAAGTGTGTGTAAAGCAGCACTGTTTAAAATCAATGTGACACTTTTTATGTACCTACTAGTTTTACATTTGTCAGCTATCCATATTTTAAAGATTGTTGTGATGTAATGAAATAAGAGTCAATGGTATGAACCCTCACACTTTATTACAAATACTGTGTCATTATGCATGATGCTATTACAGTATATGTGCTCTCACATTTTCAGTATCTGACTGTCTTCTACTGCCTGTGTTCTACTAATGTGGGCTCTACTAACACGGTCTCTTCTACCCTATGCTGTCACTGAAACGCCTCATATCCACCTTATTCCTGAGGGTGTCACTGTAGAAGCGATTATGGGACTTACTTCCGTTTTGACCCCGGAAGTAGAATTTCTGCATTGGCTCCTCGTTGTTTACTTTCTAATCTGCGCGCATCGTAGAAGTTCTGTTAAAGTTCTGTTTTCTGTTATTTTGAGCTAATATTGTCATGAAGATGTCTTGTGGAGCTCGGGTACCTGTTGCGCTGTTCGTGGCTGTAAGAATAATCAGACGAAGCTGAATTTGTGGCTGCAACTAGTGTGTGTTGAACATGCTCCGAAAACAAAAACCTGCATCCTTCTTTGTGGCTGGGCTACGAGAAACCACCTGAAAAAAGACTCTGTATCCTCCAGAGGATCGAGAACACCAGGTATGATTTAAGAGACAGCTTTTAGTGTTATGATTTTATGTAGTCAGTGATTAAATGATACTAATATTTTCGTTCATAACTGGCAAATAAACACACGCACCTATATATGTATGCTGTGTGTGTATATTTATATATATATATATATATATATATATATATATATATAATATAGGTGTGTGTTGTGTTTATTAATATATATAATATAGGTGTGTGTGTGTGCTTATTTATACAGTATATATATAGATGTGTGTTTATATATATAATATAGGCGTGTGTTTATTTATAGATCTATATATATAATATAGGTGTGTGCGTGGGTTTCTTTTATATAGGTGTGTGAATTTATTTATATATATATATATATATGTGTGTGTGTTTAGTTATACAGTACTGTATATATAATCTAGGTGTGTGTGTTTGTGTGTGTTCATAAATGAACCCTAACGTTTGTATACTGTACTTTTACTTTTCTCCTTTCTGTTATATTTCTGCATAAGGTGAGTTCCAGGGATGGATGGATGACGCTCCAGTTGGTCCAGGGATGGATGACACTCCAGTTGGTCCAGGGATGGATGACAGGGATGGATGGATGACACTCCAGTTGGTCCAGGGATGGATGACACTCCAGTTGGTCCAGGGATGGATGACAGGGATGGATGGATGACACTCCAGTTGGTCCAGGGATGGATGACACTCCAGTTGGTCCAGGGATGGATGACAGGGATGGATGGATGACACTCCAGTTGGTCCAGGGATGGATGACAGGGATGGATGGATGACACTCCAGTTGGTCCAGAAGTTTGTGTGCAGTTATGTACCACAGCAACAAATGAGTGAAAATATAATTTCTATAAATAAATCTGCGTTTGAAGTACATTTGGTGTTGCTGTGTTTCACCTTCTTTATTTCAATAAGATACGTTGTTTAACGTCTAATGAGAAGTTCTACTGCAAATAAAAAAACTAGATGTGATTGTTTTTTTGGCAACTTACCAGTTTAGTTTTTATTGACAAGTACAAAACTTAAAAACATGCATGTTGCTGTATGGTTCCTCCTCCGGGAGGAGATTGATAAAGTTCAGAATAAAAGCTATAATTATAAACTAAAAACATTTGAAACTGAATACAATATGAGAACTGTGGGTGATTTGATGTCTTTTAATGAAAATGATTGGCTACAGAATAAATACCAGGTCAAATACACTCTTCAACAAGAAATGATGGGCAGTTTCTGATTTTAAACAAACTGGAACAGATTCCTTATCAAAGGTGGGCACCGCTAATTAAAAAATTAGTTCCACAATTTCTAAAACGCTTATTAATTTTTTTAGGTCCACAATTTCAAAAGCACAAATGTCTTATGAAAATTAGGGGAAGCTAATCTAATCCGCTATTTATATATTTATATATTATATATATATATATATATATATATATATATATATATATATATATATATATATATATTTATATATAGCCGGCAGCGTTATCAATATTTGCACTACACTGCCAACTGAAAAGTAACAAAAATGATCCTAAAAGGATGAAATTACAAAAATCAAAGGATTTATTTAATACTTTACGTACATATATTCTATTGGGCCACGAAATTAACAAAAAATAGAATGATCTTTTAATCCCTAAAACCACGTTTAAATCTCAAATACACGGGTGTGTCGCCACCGCATTTATACATAAAAGTAACCCAAAATACATGAAACTAACAACTCGCCGTCGAATGGTCGACACAAAACACACAATAAACTCCTCCGGCCACGTTAATTTGGCTTGAAACAGCGGTGTTATTTATGGATTTCATTAGTAACCCAGCACTACCGGTGTAACAGGCAGACACAGCGTCAATAGGTAGTCAACAGATTTAATGAAAAGTAACCCAAAATACATGAAACTAACAACTCGCCGTCGAATGGTCGACACAAAACACACAATAAACTCCTCCGGCCACGTTAATTTGGCTTGAAACAGCGGTGTTATTTACGGATTTCATTAGTAACCCAGCACTACCGGTGTAACAGGCAGACACAGTTAGCGTCTATAGGTAGTCAACAGATTTAATGAAAAGTAACTAAAATACATAAAAATAACGACTCACCGTCGAATGGTCATCACAAAACACACAATAAAATCATCCGGCCACGTTAATTTGGCTTGAAACAGCGGGTTATTTACGGATTTATGAAGACACCGAGCGCAGCCAGCTACAGAATTAGCCCCTGAGTTCAACTATGACCCGGAAGTTGTCAAGATGGAATAGTCCATTTTTAGTAGGGGGATAAAGAAATCGACCGTTTTTTTTATTGCGTATTTAATGATCGTTTTCATCGTAACTATAATTATTTTTATGTTAAATGTACATTAACAAGCATGAGCAATGTTAGTGATGTAGGTGACTGCACGGGGCGAGGCGGGGCCGGGGCCACTGCTGAAATGGGACCCCCAGGCATTTACCTACATGGTAGAGCCGAGTCTGTTCTCAGCTCTGCCCCCCTCCCCCTCACACCCTTTCCTCCTCTGCTGTTTACGTGGGGAAAAAGGTAAAAAACAAGCAGCATAAAAGCTTGTAAATAAGTTTATTGGTTTTTACTGATAGATAATTAGTTATTAGCGGTACTGCATTTTAAATAAAAATAGCATAAATCCGCTTATGAATTATAAAAGTTAGTCAATTCACAAAAACGCTGACAAAAAGTTTAGGTCCACTGTAAGCGGAATAGCGCTTTAGCGCTCTCTAGCGGTCTGTGCCCACCACTGTCCTCATCATGTGGGACCACTGGACGACCACTGGACGACCACTGGACGACCACTGGACGACCACTGGACGACCACTGGACGACCACTGGACGACTGGAGCAAGCAGCAACCCCTCCGGAATCCAAGACGATGGAACTTGGCCCTTCACTCGTCTGTACCCTTAAAAAAAAAAGAATAAACTGTCATGTTTGCATCACAAAGTCTAAAATAAGACCAAGTTTGCTACTACTTTATTCACATGAGAGTAACAGGGACCTACAATCAAAACAGTACAAACAATACAGTATGTATGTGCAGTATGTATGTATATACTGTATATACAGTGTGCATACAGTATACACATACACACAGTATATGTATGTACAGCAAATGTATTACACACACATGTAGTTATATTATTTATCCACAGATTTGTTTAGTAAATACTTTAACAGATGCTAACGCTACATGCTAAGCTAACCACAGCTAGTAGACGGTGCTAAATCATGAAGAAAAAAACAACAACAGCTCCAACACAGAGAAAATTATACTCTCACATTGTTCTGAAATTGTTTCACAAAATGATTTATGTAGAATATTTTGTTTACCGGAGAAAACGTGATCTGAACACGACGTCTTCGAGAGCAGATCAGACAGAGGAGGGGCAGCTGTCAGCTCCTCCGATGGAGATAAATCCTTCACGTTTACTTATTTTTGGGACTAAGTGAAAACTGCGCTTTGAACAAACGTCTACCCGACAGGAACACCCACTGACCCAACACGAAGTAACCATTGTAATTAATTAGAAATAAAAAAAAAAAAAAAAAACAAACGTGAAAATACAGCCAGTAGACTGGGCTTTAACTGCTGCTCTCACTTCCGGCGGAAGTCGTTCCCATAATTCGCGCAAGGCATCATGGGGGCTAGGAATAAGGTGGATAAGCATTTATTATGTAAAGAAAACAAATATCAGGTTTGAAATTTCAATGAAATCACGTGTCCTGACGCATGCTCAACAATCCAGCAAGTCTCTTACAATTCTGTTATTGCACGCATAACTCAGTCCCCTGTGAATAGCAAGCAGCCAACAGGGCACTAACATCAGTTAGGCTGGTTGTCCTTCTTTTTCATGTGAACAGCTAGTTCTGGATGTCACCAGAAAACTGATTGATCCACTATGAGAAGGTGTTGCTCATAAGACTGTCTGCTTGTAGGTCCTCAGACTGAAGAAGTATTTTAAATGAAAGATGAAAAGTTTCAGCAAAGAAGAAACCAACCAGAGGATGTGCCTCAACTTGTTAGGGTAATCACAAGTACTGCAATTAAAATTAAAGCAAGCTGGAAAGCTTTATAAGATCTTGTGGTTTTGTTTCCTAAACAGATTCACACAAATATAGATTTTTTTTTACCCACCTTACATCTAAGTTATAGCTCTAAAATAAATATGGTTATTGAAAATAATTAAAGGTTCAGTATGCAGTTTCTGTAGAACTGCAGCAGTTAGAAATATTTTCAACAGGCAAAGCATTCTGATCCCTCCCCCTCAGAGCCATATGTGGCTCTGCCCCCTTGTGGTCTGTTGAATTTCAAATTCAAGCTCTGTTTTTATTGGCTGATTCAAATTCAAGCTCTGTTTTTATTGGCTGGTTACAAACTCTGTTTTTATTGGCTGGAAAATGGCGGGTCACCTTTTCTTTTTAGAAATGCTTATTTACCACCTGGAGAAGCAAGGGGACAATATTTTTTTTAATTTTTTTTCAGAGATTACCTGGCTAACATCAGTCTGTCAGGAGGTAGTGACAGAGTGAAGAAATATGTTCATAAAAAAAGCTACATACTGCAGCTTTAAACTTTTCAGTTGTTCTTTGTATAACGTAATGTTGGGAGCCTGGCAGGTTGATGCGTTATGATCCTGCAGCAGGTTGTATAACAGACACACACTTGGTAATAACTCTTGTAACTTTCTGCAAACCTTTGTTTGAAAATTGTTTTTATCTTAAAATAAATGATGGGTTGTGCTCTTCCAGTGGAAAACCTATGACTGCTTGTACTTTTGGCTGGGGAAAAAAAATCAAACACCTGGCATAGTTTCAAATAAGGGGAATTGTAAATTCTCCTCCTTCAGTCATTATACACGGTGGACTGACGGTTCTCGGTAACAGTTATAGAAGAAGGAGCATCGCTCCATGCATATTACAACAGGGTAAACGCTGTCTGACATTTCATTGAAAGGAATTTAAACCACAGGTACAGTAAGGTTGAATTTCCTGATTCAAATGCAGAAGCATAACAATTTGGGCCAGGTTAAATGTGTAAATAATACATTCAGCCACTTAAAGAAACAACTGATTAATTACTTTATATAACAGATGAAAACCCGAAGAACAAAAGTACAGGTAATCTGGGTTTCTCTTGTTGTTCCATTTTGAATGAATGGGTCACTTCATTGTCTTGATTGCAAACTTTCTGTTGTCCCATTTTCATTGACAGAGCAGTGATTGTTGGAGCTGAGGACATAATGTGCCTTGAAAAGGCATTGTGACAACTGTGATCTACCTTTGATTCCAGTAACTGCTCTCACAGCCGAGTGAATATGGGTCTCAGCCTTACCTTGTCATACAGCAAAAAGCACTTAGTGGGAATGCTTATGA
>JBBPBX010091250.1:0-13968 GCA_038048925.1 Garcialebias charrua
TAAATGTAATAATTAAAATAAAATAAAAAAAAACAGATTGAGTGGATTAGTGTTAAATCTGGGTCTTTAGGTGCACGCGCTACCCTGAGCTCTTGTGCAGTCTGCCTCTGTGGCTCTTGTTTTAGAGCAGGACTCGGGTTTGCACCGGTAACCCGTTGCTGTTTCGGGGGAGCATGTCCGGATAATGCTGTTTGCAGCCAGTCATCCCCAGCTGGGAGCACTGGGAGCACTGGGAGGTGTATTTTTAGTGACGGATTGCTCTCATCTCCTTATGATTTAATGAATTAACGCCTCCGTGCACGCCCACCTTTTCCTTGACTCTCCCTCTTTTTCCTTTCCAGCTCTCGCAGGCTGCTGCTGCTGCTGCAGCCACGGAGGCGGCTCCGCTGCACGCTGGAAACCCACAATTCAATTGGAGGAAACAGAAAGGTAGCCCCCTCTGCACCCCCCCCCATCCACTGCAGGAAACAGAGAGGAGGAAGCAGCATAGAAAAGAAGCATGAGAGCCTTCACCCTGCACCGCTGCTGCAGGTGAGCAGAGACCACCGGGTCGCTTCCAGAACCGCGGCCGCGGCGTTTTAAGGTGCAGCTCCATCCTCGTCACTGATCCTCCAGAGAACCCCCGAGCCGACCTCGCAACGCACAAGTGGGCGTGTGCAGGGCAGAGATGTAAACACGAGCCCCGGGCTGGACGTTAAAAGCACGCGCGACGTCCTCCTCCTCCCGGGCCGTCCGAGATGGAGACAGAGACGGAGAGGGTCGAGTCGGAGCTGGAGGGAGAGGCGGAGCCGCCCATGCACAGCGTGCACGGGACCAACCGCATCAGGCCGTCGTCCTACAGAGCTCTGCGCAGCGCCGTGTCCACGCTGGCCCGCCTGGACGACTTCAGCTGTGAGAAGATCGGAGCGGGGTTCTTCTCCGAGGTGTTCAAGGTGAGACTTGGAGGGGAGAGGGCGTGTGTTTGTACATCCTCCTGGATGATGCTTGTTCTGTTCCCCGTTGAGATCTTGGCATTGCGTCTTATCAATAACTTTCTCCTTCCAACTGCATGTTCAGATGCTCCCCTTTAACATGTTCATCTGTACAGGTAGTCCCCGACTTACGACTGAGTTCCGTTCCTGCGCTGCGTTGTAAAGCAAATTTCGATGTAAGTCGGAACATACGTAAATACTTCACCTTATACGTACAGTACAGGTAGTCCCCGACTTACGAGCGAGTTCCGTTACTACGAGGTGCTCTTAACACGAAATCTCGTATGTCGGAACACGAAACACGTGTCGCTCGTAAGTCCGGATTTTCGGTCGTAAGTCGGAAAATTTATGCTAGCGCTACTACGAACACTCGTTTTTCAACACAAACGTACATACTAGTTCATAAACATGCTCAGAAACTTGTTTACAAACTGTTAGCTAACACACTTTCATCTAAAAACACATACCAGTGCTGTATTTTCTGTATGTTCTGTACAACTTTACTGTTCGTTAGTCAGCTCGTAAGTCCGGAACCTCGTATGTCGATGCGCTCATAAGTCGGGGATTACCTGTACTGTAATTTTACCAAGCACTTAGCCTATCCTAGCACAGTACCCTACATAATTATCAAAAAACACATACATTTGGGAGCCATAATGAAGGGAGGAAAAAAAAGTTAATTTCCTACTGGGATGCTGTGGTGAAGCCGTCCGTCCCTCCTCCATATTCTGTATTGCGTTTACGACGTAAAACCGCCGTCCAGCTCGGTCCATCTGCCGTATTCCGTTCTGTTTACGACGTAAAATGGGGTTCACAGTACAGTTTTGTTTTGTTTATTGAATGTCCAGAGGATCATACTTAGCTTTTTTTTAGAGAGTAATGTGTAGCATTCCTCCGCAGCTATGTTAATAACGTAAAACCGGGAACTGAGTAACTCGGTTTTTCAAAATAAAATGTCAAAATATATATATATATTTTTTAATGGGAGATGCGTCGTAACCGCGAAACGTCGTAACTCGAGACCGTTGTAAGTCGAGGACTACCTGTATTTAGTTAAATAAATGTATGATGGGCGTCTCCCTCATATTATTTTTGAAATATGATGAATTGTCTCAATTTAGCAATTTTCTTCGGTAAACTATGAAGTTGCTGTGCATCATCATCGATGTTCCCTCGGTATAAAATCTGTTTGTTGTTTAATCTTGCGACTGTGGGTGCATACACAGACTGTATGTCATCACATTCATCACATGTCAACCGTTTTGCCTCTGTTACTACCTGACTTTGTGGCACAAAGTAGCATCAGTTAGCCCCAAGCCTCGTTCCGTTCAAAAATCACACAAAAGTTACCAGGAGTCCAAAGTCCCCGCTTGAGGTGTCTTGTGAAAGAGCCCAAAAATACAACATGGCAACCATGAGTGAAGGTGGGGTCCCCCCTGTTTGGATGAAAAGTTTTCAGTCCCTGTCCCCCGCCTCAACGATCCTAAACATAGTGAATCGAGTTCAACTATCCTTGTCGAAACCAAAACGTTTTTTTGTGACGTGTAGAAATAAAGAAATAAGACATTTTAAAGAAATACAATTTTTAGATGGAAGAATTTCAAAGAACTGGAAATGGCGTGTAATGGCCCTGCAGCTTTGCAGAGGTCTTGCTCTGGTCTGCTTTTACTGACGGGCTCGATGATTATCTAAAACTGAAGCGTGCTCATGAGTTGTTGACATCCTGTCATCTCAACTGTAGCTTTCACAAGCTATCAAAAAAGTGGTCTCCATGGCAACTGTTGCGAAGTTGTCGAAACACTTGGAAAGAAAATTAAAAAAAACAAGGCTCGATGCTAAATATTCAAAGAAGGAAGTTGCTTTATTTTGGAGGAGTAGCATTTTTTTAGGGTGAGCATGAGGTGTAAGGTGATCCAGGTAGATCAGGTGAATGTGTGGGTAACCCAATGCTCACCTCTCTGTTTGACTCACGGCTGCTGCTCACCCTGCATACTGATTGCAGACAACCGTTTATTAATGACTGAGGCGACTCATAAGAGCGACTGAGCCCTGGAGCAGATTAGGTGATGAGCAAAGTTCTTTTAAAATATGTAAACTTTACAACACTTTTTAATTTCATGCACAGTTTGGCTGAGGATCACATTGAATAAAAACTTAAAAATGTTTTATCCTGAGCTGGAAAGTAGAGATTCAGATCTTTTGAAGTGGGGCTCTGTTTAAAGGTATAATCAAATGATATCTTACCTGTTCTAGATGGCCCTTTAAGACTGTTTGGAGGAATTAAGTTAATTTTTTTTACTGGATAAACAGGCTAACTACTACCGGTAGTCTGACGATTCCAGCCTCAAATATTACAAAGATTCATTTAAACTCAATTTTTAAACTTTTAAATTTCTGTCAATGTACCGGTATTTTCCTTTATTTCCATTATATTCTACGGTAAATTGCAGGCACATATAGCAGCAGCTTTTTGCAAACTGTGACATTTCTAACAGCAATATTACATCTTTTTCTAACTAACATTCTAGTGCGTAATGGTTAGAGGTGTAAATATTTATAAAATAGCATTTGCATAAATTGCTATAAAACCTTAGAGATTTGGAGTTGTTTATAAAATGGCAGCAGACCACTTTATTCTGGGCCCCTCTCATACAAGCTGTTAGCTCATTAGTCCGGTCAGATTTAAACTGAGGTCAATCAGAGAGCTTTTTAATAATAGGTAGATTATTAATTATTTATAGTTTAAAAAAATATTTGAAATATTTATAAATGGTTTATGGTAACACCTCTTCTATTAAAAATGTCCTTTTCAATAAACTATTTTTTGATTTATTGCAGTCGTTTGATATACAGGTAGTCCCCGACTTACGAACGAGTTTCTTAAGTCGAAAATGACGTAAGTCGGATCACATACACACAAAAAAATAATAAGAAAAAATTAAAGTAAGAAAAGAAATGTGTATAAATAAATAAATGTACAGTACTGTACAGTTGTCAAGCACTTAGCCTATCCTAACACAGTTTTTAAAGATGAAGGAGTGAGTTGAATTGTCTCCCTTTCACATAAAGGGAGCTAGCTCCCTTTATGTGAATGGAGCCTGCTAGGGAGGGGGAAGACAATTCAACTGACTCCTTAACTGTGTTAGGATAGGCTAAAGTGCTTGGTAACTGTACAGTACTGTACATTTATTTATTTATTATTAAAAATATTATTTTTAATGAGATATGTGACGTATGTCCGAAACGTCGTAAGTCGAGGACTACCTGTACTGATTTATCTAAAACATACAGCATTGTACTGTGCTCCAATGTGGTTTGTGCTTTTGACTTAAACTTGACATATTATTGGAGAAACATTTGCTTAGTAATAACTGATATGTTGCTGTTGATAACCTAAGATTGTACCAGCCACTAGGGAGCACAAGCCAGTGTATCTCTTGTGCGGTCCCAAGCCCGGGTAAATGGTGAGGGTTGTGTCAGGAATGGCATCCGATGTAAAACACTTGCCAAAACCATAATGCGAGTTCATCAAAGTGAAACCATACCGGATCGGTCGAGGCCCGGGTTAACAACGTCCGCCACCGGTGCTGTTGACAAACAGGGTGCCGGCGGAAATTGTACTACTGTTAGTCGAAGACCCCGAGGAGGGAAACGTGTCAGGAGACAGAGGGAGAGGAGGAAAGTGAAGAATGTAGGACTGAGGGTTGCAACTCTAAATGTGGGGACAATGACAGGCAAAGGTAGAGAGCTGGCTGACATGATGCAGAGAAGAAAGGTAGATGTTTTATGTGTCCAAGAGACCAAGTGGAAGGGCAGCAAGGCTCGCAGTATTGGAGCAGGGTTCAAACTGTTTTACCATGGTGTGGATAGAAAGAGAAATGGAGTAGGGGTGGTCCTGAAGGAGGAGTTGGCAAAGAATGTAGTAGAGGTGAAGAGAGTGTCAGATAGGGTGATGTGCCTGAAGGTAGAAGTAGAAGGTCTGATGCTAAACATAGTCAGTGGTTATGCTCCACAGGTTGGATGTGATGGGGAGGAGAAAGATAAATTTTGGAAAGATTTGGATGAAGTGATAGAGAGTATTCCCAGGGAGGAAAGAGTGGTGATTGGAGCAGACCTGAATGGACATGTTGGTGAAGGAAACAGAGGGGATGAGGAAGTGATGGGTAGGTTTGGTGTCAAGGAAAGAAACCAGGAAGGACAGATGGTGGTGGATTTTGCCAAGAGAATGGAAATGGCTATAGTCAATACCTATTTCCAAAAGAGGGAGGAACATAGAGTGACCTATAAGAGTGGAGGAAGGAGTACACAGGTCGATTACATTCTGTGTAGAAGAGGAAACCTGAGAGAGATTGGAGACTGTAAGGTTGTAGCAGGGGAGAGCGTGGCCAGACAGCATCGGATGGTTGTGTGTAGAATGACTGTTGTTGCGAAGAAGAGAAAAAGAGTAAAATCAGAGAAGAAGACCAAATGGTGGAAGCTAAAGAAGGAAGAATGTTGTGAGAAATTCAGAGAGGAGCTGTTAAAGGCTCTGGGTGGTAAGAAAGAGCTTCCAAGTGACTGGGCTACTACAGCAACAGTAATTAGAGAGACAGGTAGGAAGGTACTTGGTGTGTCATCTGGACAGAGAATGGATGATAAGGAAACCTGGTGGTGGAATAGTGAAGTGCAGGACCCATTCAAAGAAAGAGATTAGCCAAGAAGAAATATGACAGTGAGAGGACTGAAGAGAGGAGACAGGAATATAAGGAGATGGGACATAGAGCAAAGAGGGAAGTAGCTAAGGCAAAGCAGAGGGCGTACAATGAGTTATATGGGAGACTGGACACTAAAGAGGGCGAGAAGGACTTGTACCGATTGGCAAGACAGAGGGATCAGGCTGGAAAGGATGTGCAGCAGGTTAGGCTTATTAAAGATGGGAATGGGAATGTTCTAACAAGTGAGGAGAGTGTGATGGGAAGATGGAAGGATTACTTTGAGGAGCTAATGAATGAAGAGAATGAAAGAGAAAGAAGAGTGGAGGTCATAGAAACTGTGGACCAGGAAGTGGGAAAGATTAGTGAGGGTGAAGTCCGGAAAGCTCTGAAAAGAATGAAGAAGGGGAAGGCAGTAGGACCTGATGACATACCAGTGGAGGTTTGGAAATGTCTTGGAGAGATGGCAGTGAGGTTTTTGACTCAAATATTTAATGGAATATTTGAGGGTGAGAAAATGCCTGAAGAATGGAGAAGAAGTGTGCTGGTGCCCATTTTTAAGAACAAGGGTGATGTACAGAGTTGTAGCAACTACAGGGGAATTAAGTTGATGAGCCACACGATGAAGATCTGGGAAAGAGTTGTGGAAGCAAGACTTAGACAAAAGGTAACTATCTATGAGCAGCAGTATTCATTCATTCATTCATTCATTCATTCAACCTTTATTTATACAGGCTAGCCTCGTTGAGTCACGGGGACTCATTTACAAGAGGGACCTGTCTCACTCACACCAAACAACCATCCACTCTCACACTCACACCTAGGGTCAATTTAGAGTCACCAATCAGCCTAACAAGCATGTTTTTTGGTCTGTGGGAGGAAACCGGAGTACCCGGAGGAAACCCACGCATGCACGGGGAGAACATGCAAACTCCACCCAGAAAGGCCCCGGACCGGGATTTGAACCGGCAACCTTCTCGCTGAGAGGCAGCAGCTCTACCAGTTGTGCCACCGTGCTGCCCATTGGTTTCATGCCAAGAAAGAGCACCACAGATGCCATCTTTGCTTTGAGGATGTTGATAGAGAAGTACAGAGAGGGTCAGAAAGAACTCCATTGTGTGTTTGTGGATTTAGAAAAAGCATATGACAGGGTGCCAAGAGAGGAGGTGTGGTATTGCATGAGGAAATCTGGAGTGGCAGAAAAGTATGTTAGACTGGTACAGGACATGTATGAAGACAGCAGGACAGTGGTGAGATGTGCTGTAGGAGTGACAGATAGCTTCAAGGTGGAGGTGGGATTGCATCAAGGATCGGCTCTGAGCCCCTTCTTGTTTGCTCTGGTGATGGACCGACTAACAGATGAGGTCAGGCAGGAATCCCCATGGACTATGATGTTTGCAGATGACATTGTGATCTGTGGTGAGAACAGGGAACAGGTGGAAGAGAACTTGGAGAGGTGGAGGTATGCACTTGAAAGAAGAGGAATGAAAGTCAGCCGTAGTAAGACAGAGTACATGTGTGTGAATGAGAGGGAGGCAGGTGGAACAGTGAGGCTACAAGGAGCAGAGGTCACAAAGGTGCAGGACTTCAAGTACTTGGGGTCCACTGTCCAGGAAAATGGGGAATGTGGTAAAGAGGTGAAAAAGAGAGTCCAGGCAGGATGGAGTGGATGGAGAAAAGTTTCAGGAGTGATTTGTGACAAAAAGGTGTCAGCAAAGGTCAAAGGAAAAGTTTACAAGACAGTGGTGAGACCAGCTATGTTGTATGGTCTGGAGACAGTGTCATTGACAAAAAGACAGGAGAAAGAACTGGAAGTAGCAGAAATGAAGATGCTGAGGTTCTCCTTAGGAGTGACAAGGATGGATAAGATCAGGAATGAGATCATCAGAGGTACAGCACATGTTGAACAACTGGGAGATAAAGTTAGGGAGGCCAGACTGAGATGGTTTGGACATGTCCAGAGGAGGGACAGTGGGTATATTGGTAGAAGGATGTTAGAAATGCAGCTGCCAGGAAAAAGACACAGAGGAAGGCCAAAGAGGAGATATATGGATGCAGTTAGAGAGGACATGGAGGTAGTTGGAGTGAGGACAGAGGATGCAGAGGACAGAGTGAGGTGGAGGAAGGTGACTCACTGTGGCAGCCCCTGAAAAGGGAAAAGCCGACAGAAGAAGAAGATAACCTAAGATTGTAACTGGTTACGGTTTATTTTTAATTTTTTACGCAGATAAAACATCTGCTTTTTATCATACTGGGTCTGTTTCGAATTCAACTCAAGTTTTACGACAAGGTTTTGTAAGTTTCTCATGTGATGATCAGAGGAACAAAATCTGTCCAGAGCTTTGCAGGAAGTTTAGAGTTTAAAGGTTTGTCTTCAGAAATAGAGATTTGTTTTATTGTTCTTTTATTAGAAAGCTTACTTAGCAACTCGCATGAACACAGATCCTACATTTTATTTATATTGAAACACATTTGCTTTATTAATGGTCTAAATATACTGTATATATAGACACATGCGGTGCAAATGACAATAAAGACTCTCTGACTCTGACTCTTACTCTGATATGATTTTTAGTACCTCCTCTTTCCTTGCGCTTCCTTTTCTTTTTCCAACAAAATAAAGGGCAGCACCTCTCATGAGGCTGCAGCCTCAGGCGCTCCGTCTACCCATGTCTATGTTGTTTGGTTGTTGTTTCTTGGACGGGCTGTACTGAAATGTAATTTTGTTGTGCTTCTGTGCAATGACGATAAATTCTGATTCTGATAAAGAACGTAAACTTACTGCACATTGATCAGACTGTCCGTCTCCGAGTTTATTGTTGTAAAGTTCATTTTAGGACAAAAGTCCATTTTATTAATTTAAAGGCTTTTCGGCTTTGGTGTCTTCTATTTGTAAATTAGATCCATTTAGTTTGCTTTGTAATTGTTAGACGAGTCAGCATAATTTTTCCAGTGTTTTGCTATCGTTTGGTTGGTATGGCCTATAAATCTTGTCTATTTTCATCTCTAAAGTTACTAATCTGTAAGCTTTAGTAAAAAGTGTAACATTTTTATTGGTTTATGTGTTGAAGTGAGGCAGGAATTGAAAGTACTTTTCCAGAAAAGCAGAAGCTGTGCTCCTAATATCCATATGACAGTGGTTACATGCAGACCTGCTGGATGATTTATGCTTTCTGCAGATGTTCTGTGTTATTGCAGATGTTAAAACTGTGAAATGCGGCTTCATGGTTTTTACAACCGTATTCGTGCTTTGTCGTACACAGAAGTGATTGCTGGAATGGGAGCGAAACTATAAATTTTCTTCCTGCACAAGCGTTCTGCGACTTCTCCGTGCTTTTCTTTTTCTCCTCAGTTCAATCGGCGTCCTGAGGCCACTCCCTCTGCTTTGCCCTTTTGAATGTCTAATGAACATGCAAATGTCACCATGTTTACTGCCGCCTCATCAAGTTGGCACTTGGGTTTGGATCAACCTTCCCTTTTGATAGCTGCGGTAACAATTTTGCATTTATATCACGCTATCGGTTACATTTCATAGTTTGCTGATGCGCCTGGATGAACAGTTGTTGCTGCATCATGGTTCAGGGGAGACGAGGGCCGATACGCTGTGCAGGAAAACCCGTAATGGATGTTTTTGTTTATTACGTTTGAGTCGGGGCGGTGCATACGCTGCCTGTACATGCATTAGATTTGGGTTACAAAGGCCCTGGCCTCCTGCCATGTTGCTGAGCTTCAGTCCTGAGTGCAGATCAATGGAGGCTCGCTGCAGGGAGACGGGCAGCCATTCACCTCTCTGGAGTGCAGTTGTGCAATCTGAGAGGAGAAAAAAGGGAAACTGGAGCCAAAACAAAACATATTAGTAAAAGGGGCAAAGTGTCAAGACAAATCCTTCAGGTGCAGTTTTTCACATTTGTGCACATTGTTGGAATTTTTTTCCTCCTTCCTCAACCTGAGAGACCTGAAGGTTTTAAAGCAACACAACGCTTCAATCAAAGACGAATTGCAGCTTCAGTCAACAGTTTTATTGGCCACAGAAAGTGATTAGACATTCATTTTGGTTTACAGGCCTGAAGCGTGCAGAAAGAAATGACTTGGATCCTTTTCTAATTGGATTACTATGGCACTGCGTCATTTTCCAGCTGTTCCTCTGGAAATGATGAATGCAGGTAAAACCTGCTCTCTAAGAACGAGCCGCAACCCTCCAAAACACAAGAAATAAACACTTGAAATCTTTTATTTTGTGTAAGGAATCTGTGAGTTTCAATTTCTGAAGTGATTGACAAAAAATATGGAACTTTTTTACGATAATCAAATTTTTTGTGATGTACGCGAACAAGGTCTCAGTAGTTCTACACCTGTCGAAAAGCGGACGGATTATGGTATAGTCTCCATTAGGGCTGGGCAATATGGACCAAAATTAATATCTCAAAATTAGGGATGCACCGATACCAGATTTTTGAAAACCGAGTACAAGTACTTACATTAAAGTACTTGCCGATACCAAGTACCGATACAAGTACTAATTAATATTTTTTTAAATCATTCTAATTAACTTAAACTGTTTATTTTCATTAGACACTTCAAACATAAATAAACAAAGTACATTACTATTGGTAATCTGTAAAGTATGTCCAAACTTGTACAAAAAAATAAAATGTTTTACATTTGAACTCTTACATAGTCTTTTTAACAAACAGCCTCACCACATCTTTCACCTAAATGTGAATTAAATTAACTGTACAAAAATAAAATAATGGCTTGGCAAATAATAATACATATCTGTAAAGTATGTCCAAACTTGCACAAAAAATAAAATGTTTTACATTTTAACTTAATTTTAACATTTATGCACAAACTGAGCGAAATGAAACTGGTATCTGGTCCTGTAGTATCGAAGCCCTTTTATAAGTACGAGTACGAGTAAACGCACATGGTATCGGACCGATACCCGATACTGGTATCGGTGCATCCCTACTCAAAATTATTATTTTTTTTTACAATACATCGCGATATACGATATATTTTGATACATGAATATATTTTTCTTTCCATAAAGTAATAAAAATATATTTGAGTCAAAGCTTTGTCCCAATTATCACACAGGTTTATTTATTTAAAAAAAAACATCTAACTGTACAAAATCCATCCATCCATTATCTTTAACCGCCTCTTCCTTTACAAACTCAATGTCTAAAAAATTAACTATTTACATATACATGCATTACATAATCTCCCCAGCTACGCCGCCTTCTTCCCATCAGTAAGCTTGTGTGAAGCAGCAGTGAGGGTCTGTTTGTATTCAGCGAGGGAGGAGGAGGCGTGAAGTTGGCTGCGCAGACGGGCAGAAAAAGAAGTATTACAGATTTTCAAGTCTTACAGTGAAAGTGCCACATTAATAAAGTAGCGGCTTATCATATCGCTAAAGACACGGTCCTTAGCGGTTAACAATAGGAGCTGCAACAAGAAGTTTAACACACTCTTCTTCATACTCTACTTTATGGCACTGTTTTTAAGTTGTGGAAAAGGTTCCTTGTGCTCAAGCCTTTTGTTGGGACTTGTTTTCAGCATTGTCTACATAAAACTTTTTTCTGATGCTCATCTGACAAATTAAATCCAAACCATCTCCAAATAACGGAGCAATAATTTTTTTCCCGCTCTGCTCCGCAATATACGTGCTGACTGTGCCGTTTCACCTGGAGCAGGTGAGGGGCTGGGCTGAGAGGGAGAGGAGTGGCCGCGTGGGAGAAAGAAGACAGCAGGTGGATTTTCAAATAGAACACTATATCGATATAGTCTCATCTTATATCACAAATTAAATTATCTCGATATTCTAAAAATATTGAAATGTCGCCCAGCCCTAGTCTCCGTCCATACATAAGTAAACTCTCTCTTGTCCTGCCCATAACTTTGATCTGTTCAAGACAATTTACCAAAACGTCATGCATCATCAATGGACGGAGTGTCGCATACATTTTTCAAAATGTGTTGGAAATGGGGATGGGGCCGATCCGGTATCTGTAACGGCCTTCGATACCAGCATAATTTACGTGTCCAATTTTTACGATCCAAACTGCAGAGATTTCTTATCCATGATGTATGTCTATTTCTTGAAACTTCTCATGCGATTCCCTGTTAGTTGCTCTGCCCATTGACTTCAAACCATGGAATGGATTTCCTGAACTGAGGCGTGTCTTATGAACCCAGAGTAATAAGACCCGCCTCACATTCAGGAAATTCATTTCATCGTTTGCAGCCAGCTACGACGTGCAGTAGCACTCTAGCTAACAGCTAGTCAACTTTTCATCGTAACATGTCCGCTGTGTGGAAGTATTTTACACCAAACACCACAAGACAGCAACATGCAATGTCTGCAGAGCCATAGCGCCACATTAAACCACGGTAAAGTTAGTTTTACGTTGGGACGTTCGAGCTCCGGGGCTTCAGCAAGGTGCTATTCTCGCTGAACCCGAAACAAGCGGCCCGACCTCGGCCAGCCACATCCAATCTGCCGCGCTCAGTCTGCCCGTCTCGGAGGAGGGGTAGACTGAGAGCGGCTGACCAAAATCAAACCGTCTGCCTCAGATTGAACAAATGTAGCGTCCCGCTGAAGCCACAGAGCTCGAATCTTTACAGAGAAGTTGCTAAACTTCATCGTAATTAATGACCAACAGCTATCAGTTGTAGAAAATGAAGGATTTCACAGCTTGATACTTGATACTTACCCTCCAGGAGATATTTTTCAGTACAACAGCAGACAATCATAAAAAGCATACGAGTTGAAAAATACAAGAAAATTATATATACAGTATATATATATATATAAAAACGAAACAAACCGCTACATTATAAAGTGATGTAAAATACTAAAAACAGGAACATGTCTGTGTTGGTTTATGCCATGAACTTAGCAGCTATTTAATATTTTATTTAATTAATTTATTCATTAATTTAAAAGTGACAAAATAAACAAAACAAATTCATCAAAAGGAAAACATTAAATGAAAAGAGTGCAGAAAGAAGAAAAATTATTAAATCTCCTTCTTTAAATAATATATATAAAATAACTTTCAACAATCACTTAAATTAATCACTTTAAAGGTGCAGTCTGCAGTTTCTGTAGAACGCAGCACTTAGAAAAATTTTCAACAGGCAAAGCATTCTGATCCCTCCCCCCTCAGAGCCATATATGGCTCTGCTCCCCCTTGCTCTGCTGAAATTCAAATTCAAGCTCTGTTTTTATTGGCTGATTCAAATTCAAGCTCTGTTTTTATTGGCTGGTTACAAACTCTGTTTTTATTGGCTGGTTAACGGCGGGTCACTGTGGCTTTTTAGAAATGCTTTTAGTAACACCTGGAGAAGCAAGGGGACTATAGTTTTTTCAAAGATTACTTTGTCTAACATCAGTCTGTCAGGAGATAGTGACAAAGTGAAGAAATATGTTAAAAATATATTTTAAGAAAACTTAGACTGCACTACAGAAACTGCAGACTGCACCTTTAATGTCCACTTTAAAGCTGGGAATAAAAAAACACGTTTTGTGTTAGAAGAATTTAATTATAACTTTGAAACTTATCCAACATTAATAAAACTTCAAGTTGCCTTTTTGGACATGCATGCATATACTGTATGTGTACTCATTGTATTTTGTACTTGAGAGGAGATTATTACAACCTCATGTAAAATCAACGATGATGATGATATCGGAACGGGATCGGTATCGGCCGATATCGAGATTTAAGTATCTAGATCGGAAGTGTAAAAATAAAAATAAAAATAAATAAAAGATTGGTCCATCCCTAGTTTGAAATGTCAAATGTTATGTAAGGTACTGTATTTGCTTGTCCAGGCTGTCGCTGTACAGTATAATGGTTTAGCCAGGATATAATGTGCTAAATGCAGCACTCTTGTTTTACAAATGAATGTTACCGCAATGTTGGCAGGTTTTCATGACTGCTCAAAACTTATCACCAAGTTAATAAAAGAAAGATGAAGTCTCACAACGTATCTCTCTCTGCCACAATGCCCAAAAATTGCTGTTGAGTTGAGGTTGTCTTTTTTCCTCAGCTAGCCCAATGTTTTTCTAGCTCTGAACTCTGAAATGTCATCATCTCCTCAGACCTTGGTGTTGCCTTTTTATTGGATGTGTTGTGTATTTTTTTAAGTACAGTACAACAAAGAAACTATGACTTTGAGGTTTGAATAAAGTGTGTTTGATCATTTTGACATCACACTCAGTACTGACTTCTCTCAGGGACTATCAAAGTCCCTCAACGTCAGATCTTCAGCTCCATTTGGCTCGCTTAAAACCT
>JBBPBX010091251.1:2062-13968 GCA_038048925.1 Garcialebias charrua
GTTTTCATGCTTATTTTTAAAAAAAGAAGAGGGTTTCCAAGTTTTTTTTTCTTCTCTTTTCTCAAGTTTCTAAGAGATTACTAATCCTTGTCATTCTATCTCAAAAGCATCTGATTTTTCCTACAGCTTGGTGTCGTGGCTTGTCCTTGTCGTTTGTCTGGTGGGACAACAGAGGTGGGCCCAGAGGACTATGTGACCGACTCCTGAGAGAAGCGCCTGAGGGTGGTGGCTTGTGTCTGCTGGGTCATCGCTTCATCGGTGCAACGGTACTGCTGGGTGTCTGAAGCACCTGAGGATGGGTGTTCATGTTCATCTGTGTCATTGTTCTGCTGATGACCACACCTCTGAAAAAAACGAGATGTGTCCTGAGGGGGACAAAGTGGGTCTTTGCCTCAAACTGAACCGTGTTGAGAAGACAGGATGACTTCAAAATGTCCTGTAAATACCATACCATACCATTTTATTTATAAAGCACTTTAAACAGGAACAAGTCCACACCAAAGTGCTGGACAAACAAACACGCAACAGGCAACACATACAATGAAGTACAACACGAAAAACATAAAAACATTGCAGATCATAAATCAAACGATCCAGTACAAATCAGCTGGCATTGAAAGCAATGGAGTAGTAGTGAGTTTTTAACCGGGATTTGAAAACCGAGAGGGAGGGGGCCTGTTTGATGAGCAGCGGTAACTCGTTCCAGAGTCTTGGGCCTGCTACAGAGAACGCCCTGTCACCCCTGCGCTTAAGGCGAGTTTCTGGAACTATCAAGAGCACCTGATCCTCTGACCTCAAAGCACGTGGAGGGACATATGGGTGTATCAGATCTGAGAGATAGGCGGGGGCGAGACTGTTCAGCGATTTGTAGACATACATGAGAATTTTGAATTGGATTCGAAGATGAACCGGTAGCCAGTGAAGGGAGGCCAAGACTGGTGTAATGTGCTCTCTTTTGCGTGTGCTGGTTAAAAATCGGGCAGCTGCGTTCTGAACCAGTTGCAATCGTGCAATGGTGGCTTGACTGACGCCAAACAGAAGTGAATTGCAGTAATCAAGCCTAGATGTAATGAATGCGTGAATCACTGTCTCCAGGTGCTTTTTGGATAATATGGGCTTCAGCTTAGACAGACGCCTCAGCTGGAAAAAACAGGATTTGACGATCATGTTTACATGACTGTTGAGTTTCATGGAAGGATCCATTATCACTCCCAGATTTTTGACTTTTTGTTTTTCGGACAGGGGTAGAGCAGACAGGTCAATGCAGTGGTTTGAGGTTGTGTCATTGGGAAGGAACAATATGGCTTCAGACTTCTTATCATTGAAGCTTAAGAAATTTAAAGCCATCCAGTCCCTGATGTCAGCCAGGCAGTCGAGCAGAGGTTGAATAGAGCCTGTACCATTTTGTCTTAGGGGGAAGTAGATTTGACAGTCATCAGCGTAGAAGTGGAAAGGTATATTGTGTTTCCGGAAAATAGCACCGAGTGGCAGCAGGTATAAGGAGAACAAGAGAGGACCCAGGATGGACCCCTGCGGAACCCCCCATTTAAGAGCCGCCACTGCAGAAGTAAAATCATTGATGGACACACAAAAAGACCTGTCAGAGAGGTAGGATCTGAACCAGTTTAGGGCTGATCCTGAGATGCCCACCCACTGCTCCAACCTAGCAATGAGGATCTCATGGTCGATGGTGTCGAAAGCGGATGTGAGGTCCAATAGGACAAGCAGCACAGAGTCACCAGTATCTGTGGATAGAAAGATGTCGTTAAAAACCTTCAGTAGGGCAGTCTCAGTGCTGTGGAGGGATTTGAAGCCAGACTGGAATAGCTCAGTCCTGCTGATGACGAATATGAGCAGACGGTGTCCAACGAATGTGACATTCCAGTATGTCGACCTTATTGCAACTTTAAGGTCTGCCTAGAAGATATGAATAAAAAGACGGCTAAAAGAAGTGCTTACCAATCTTTCACGTGCTTCGAATAAAACTACATGTAAAATTGCAGGTGTTACATGTAACAATGTTTGTGTTAGCTGTTCCAGAGGGTGGAGCCACGGAGGACTTTCGTGAGTGGTGTACATTTTGATGTTCGTTGATTTTTTATTTTATTTTGTTTTATCTGAAAAATGAAATATGATTTTGTTTTTGGGACTAACTGATGATAAGACTGACTGATGAATAATTTGAGTTGCAAATAAATCTCACCTATGATGTGAAAATGTGTAGACAGCTTATAAAGGAGCTGCAAACAGGTCAATGTTTTAACCAGAGACAGAGTGTTGTGTGACTGGACAGTAAAGAGTATGAATGTGTTGTACGTTCATGGGAGTGGAGATGACAAGACTTATTGATTAACTAATTACTGTTTGTTCTCTCCTTTGACCCCTTTTGATGCGCAATAAACGGGTCCAGGGTGCCAAAACAAATAGATTGAGTTTCATAAGTCTGCCTATCCAATTTCAGGGTGTTCACATGTATTGAGCAGGGAAAGGTTTTGCAACAGTTAAAACTAATAAAGCAAGAATATGCAGTATCCCTCCTTTACTTTTTATTTTAGTGCTTTGTTTTGTAGGACGGATCATATAATTAGATTAGTTTGTAACACTGTACGATAATAAGTTTAGTGTGTAGGGCTTTGCAATAGTGTGTAGGGCTTTGCAACATGCCTTATGAGGTGACAGGAGAAAAAAAATCAAAATTAGACAGTAAACAGAGGATGGAATGAATTATGAGTGTTTGGTATTTAAATGTTTATTGACTAACTTTATCAATTTTTATGTTAAGAGTTCATGCTTTTTGCAACACACGATCCCTGGAGTAAATATTTTAGTTTAGTGTCAAGAAACTACAGGTAGTCCCCGACTTACGAGCGAGTTCCGTCCCTAGGGGGCGCTCGTATGTCAAAAATCCGTAAGTAGGATCAAATAGTGGGGGGAAAAAAAAAAAAAAAAAACTTTTTTTTTTGTTTTATAAATGAATACATGTTCAACAGATTAAGAAGTATTAATGTTTTTCTGACTAAATGTTTATCAATTTTTAAGAGTTAATGCTTAATGCAACACAAAAAAAAAACATTTTAGTTTAGTGTCAAGATAAGAAAGTTAATTCTCAATAGTCCAGGTATCAAATCCGCTCATTCTCAATCAGTTCAGACAGGCTACAGCAAACTGGTTGGTCCACATAAGTTGCTTACTTGGTGGGTTAACTTCAGTGTGCTTTGGACTACTCTGACTGAGGAAGCCCTCTGGAGTGAGGGTGAAACGTTTCTGCTAAAAAGAAACTGTCCAGATGAACTGATTGAGAATGAGCGGATTAGTGTCAAGATGTTTCATTAAAGCCTTGAAGAGGGGGGGGGGGTTGTGTGGCTTTGCTTCAAAGGTCCAGAGTTTCTTTGAAAGATTAAGGGCCCAATCCTTCTCGAAAAACTGGTCTTTGATGGAATGAATGCATATCACCCATCTCACTTCAAGCCTGGCAGTTCTTCTGAAAGGGAGTTAGGCAAATAATGTTTCCATGTATCTCACAGCCAAGTTTGTAAAGATGTTGATGAGCACAGCTCAGCAATTAAGGGCAAACTGACCTTGTAGCTGATAGATGAAACAGAAATCTTTTGGCAGTGCCTGGCACTGCTTTGAAAAACAAAGTTTGATTGAAAACATGTTTGATGGGAGTGAGTGAAGTCGTGTACTCCACAAAGGTATAAATTGAGAAGCGCTCGGATAAACAATTCGAGAGTCTGCCGTGGTCCTGATCAGATGCTCGGCTGCGTTGATGTGTATCCCTGCCAAAAACTGTGAGGCTCTCCCAGTTGTGTCAAGAGGTGAGGGATAATGATTTTACGTCAATGCCTTGTTGTGTGTGTGCTGTTTAATTTCTGTGGCGGAGTTACTGACACATTTCTCTAGCAGATAACAGTTTGTGTATCTGAACATGTATGTTTTTTACTTTTTTCTATCACAAGACTTCTTTAATAAATATCTTTTATTTTTAATTAAGTCTGTTTGTTTTCTTCCAAACCAGTGAGTGTGCCCACCTTTCACGAATCAAAAAAGATGATAAAACATTAACCATTTGGGGTTGATCTGAAATTTCATAGAACACATGTACAGTACTGGACAGTCACCAAGCAATTAGCCTATCCTAACACAGTTTTTAAAGATGAAGGAATAAGTTGAATTGTCTCCCTTTCACATAAAGGGAGCAAGCTCCCTATGGAGCCTGCAGGGAGGAGGGAGACAATTCAACTGACTCCTTCATCTTTAAAAACTGTGTTAGGATAGGCTAAGTGCTTGGTGACTGTACAGTACTGTACATTTATCTATTTATTAAAAATATACAGTATATACAGTATTTTTATTTTTTTATTGTTTTTTATTTATAAATAGATAAATGTACAGTACTGTACAGTCACCAAGCACTTAGCCTATCCTAACACAGTTAAGGAGTCAGTTGAATTGTCTCCCTCCTCCCTGCAGGCTCCATTCCCATAAAGGGAGCTAGCTCCCTTTATGTGAAAGGGAGACAATTCAACTCACTCCTTCATCTTTAAAAACTGTGTTAGGATAGGCTAAGTGCTTGGTGACTGTACAGTACTGTACATGTAGGGGTGGGCGATATATCGAATATACTCGATGTATCGCGATATTTTAAATGTACGATGGTTAAAAGGGCTATATCGTGTATATCGAGGATCCTCCTGCTGTCGTGCGGGCTCCCACTCGCCCCCCTCCTTCCTGCAGGCTGCAGGAGCCGCGCGCGAGACTTTCAGCACAACATGTAAACACGGCAGATATGAAGAGCGCTGCCAGCTGCTGAGGGGGAAAAACAATGTTCTTTCTGAGCTAGTTTGGATTAAATTGTCAGATGAGGGCATAAAAAATGTTTTTGTAGACGATGCTGAAAATAATCCCGAAGAAAGGTCGGAACTACGAATCTTTTTCACCATTTAAACAGCGGAGTGGAGCATGAACCGTGAAACGGCAGAACCGAGTGTTTTTCCAGCCTGCTGCTTCCTTAAAACAAACCACGGGTCTGAGCTCATTTAGTCATGCGTGCACCGCAGAGAGAGGTGGAGACATTATTAAATCAGCATTTTATCATTATCGCTAAAGACACGGTCCTTAGCGGCTAACAAGATGGCTAACGCGTTAGCCGTCTTCTTCCACAGCTGAGACTGACCGTGTCTTTAGCGATACAGCTGATTTAATAATGTCTCCACCTCTCGGTTCACGTTTCTGAGTGGAGGCTGTCGTGTTTTTACACAAGGATTCAATGCGACACTTTGTAGAGCAACTTAGAGAACGTCTTCGTGAATCCGGAAACAACCCCCTGACCCTTTCACAATAAAACCGGATACAGTACACAGAGGCTCACATTTACTGCAGTACTGTGATAAATCTGTTCTTGTTCAGAGGTTTTGCAGACATTGCCTGAACTTGGCACAGTTTGAAACTTGTGCACATTTTGTGGTTTGTTGTTAAAAATTACCAGCACATGCAAATAGTTGAGAGTTGTTACCTGTGACTGTTCTGGGTCAGTAAATTTTATGGCCACTGTTTACACTTTTGTTTTTGTATTTTAAAGGCCTTAAATGTTTTGATTTAACATTTTTTTAATGTTAAAAGCACAAGAGCACCTTTTTAAGTTTAAATTATTTATTCTTCCTTTTTGCTTGAAGTACTTTTTATTTATGTGTGCAATTGATGGTTAAAATAAAATATTTAAGTTTGTTCAAATTTAGTGTTGACATTTTTTTATCAATTTTGAATCATTTTTTCATTGATTTTGGAGATATCGCGATATATATCGTGTATCGTGATATAGCCAAAAAATATTGCGATATAATATTTTCCTCATATCGCCCAGCCCTATGTACATGTATTCATTTATAAAAAATAAAATAAAAAAAGTTTTAAAAAATTGTTTTTTTTTTTTATGAGATGCATGCTCGTAAGTCCGGGACCTCGTAAGTAAGAGCGCTCGTAAGTCGGGGACTACCTGTATTTGCAATTAGGTCTTATCAGGCACATAGTTATGTGCTCGCTTTCTTCACATGACCTTGTAGCTTTCTTGGTAGGAGATGAAACGGTAAGCCTTTTAGCGGTGCCTAGCACCACTCTGAAAAACAAGTTTGAGTGAAAACATGTTTGGTTCAGATGAGAGTGTGTATCACGCACACATACATACACCCCACAAGGTATAAATGCAGAACGCTCACACAAAGGCGTTGGAAGTCTACCGTGAGGCTTTGGCCCAGCCGTCCGGCTGCGTTGATGTGATTCTCATCTGAGTTGAAAGCGGCTTCCCGACTCTTGTGTCACATGGTGAGAATTTCTTGCAACATCAATGCCTTGTTGTGTGTGCTGTTCTTTGTGGCGGGGTTTAATAAATGACACAATTATCCTAGCAAATAACAGTTTGTGTGATTGAACATGTATGTTTACCTTTTTTTTTTTTTGTCACAGACTTCTTTAATAAATGACAGATCATTATTTTTAATTGTCTGTGTGTGTTTTTTCCTAAACAATTGTGTGCCTATCCTTCACGAACTTGACAAATGATTTAAAATATGATAAAACATTAAACATTTGGGTTGATTTGAAATATCATAAAACACCTGCATAACAAATCCACAGCTGTGCACTTAAAATTTAAACAGAAAACATGAAAGGCTGACTTGCTCTTTAAAAAGTCTGATTCTAATAAAGTACTGTACTGTATATTCATTCAACCTTTAATTAATACCCTTTATTAACAAAGCTGTTAGAAAACCCACATTGTTGTGTAGTTGGCTTGTTTACTGAGCTGTTTCTTTCTGAATTTAAAAGTTCCTATGCTCTTGAATGTACCATGGCTGTTCCGACGCTACTGAACGCACCACTCTGTGTAAACAAAGCGCAGAGCTGCATGTGTCAGTCAGAGTTTGTTTCTCTCCTGACACGGACGGAGCCTTGCAGCTTCCGTTTGTGCTTTACTGGTTACGAGCAACTAAGGCCCTGTTTATACGGACACAATGGGGGGAAACAGAGGTTTTCCGTATGTTAATTAGAGGAAAAGATCCGCGTTGACACGGACAAATTCTGTGTTTACATGCATCACAGGAATCCCCCACTCCCCCTCCCGCCCTCCTGAATCTGCTGTAGTTACCATGCCGGGTCATTAGTTGGCGCTGTGAATTTTTGCACCTTCACCTAATGCGCATGCGTGTTTCCTACTTTCTTCTGGGCTAAAAGTGCAGCTAACAACAACTTAACAAGTTAAAGCTGGAATTTGGATGAGTCGACAGATTTGACGCCAAGTGGGACCGTTTCATCTAACAAGCTCCACACCAAACGCTGAGTGGACCAGAACCGAGTCGACAAGGACGATGTCGGACTTTAGTCCGCGATGAACAGCTGATTTACAGCAGGTAAATCAACATTCTTAAAGACCGTGTAAAGTGAATTTCAATATTTTCTTCAATAAACATTACAAATGTCATAATTGTAATCTTGTAAATGAGTAAAAAGTCTCAAAATTGTAGCTCAATTAATTTTGGAGTTATAGAGCAAACTGTGTATAAAGATATTTCTGTTTCAGGATTTTTTAGGCGTGTTTTAAATGTGACCGGGTTTCGTCACGCGGTCTTCAGCCCCACCCCCTGCAGCTTCAGCCGTATAAATTAGACCACGGCGCGGAGCGTGTCCGAGCAGGGGAGTCTGCGTCGGACACAGGTGCGGCGCACGGTGGGAGCTCATCCTGGAGGTGGCATAGCTCCAGGATGAGGAGTAGAATTATTAAGTAGAATTATTCATTTTGTGATGTAGTTTGTGTATTGAGGGAGTGGAGTACGAGGAGGCCCGGAGAGAGGAGTTTGCTAAAATAACTCAGGCGAAAGCTGCTCTGCACAGCTCTGCAGCGAGCATGGCTGCCGAAGCAGGACTGAGTACCGGCGGGGGGGCGGGTCCGTCGACGCCATTTTCTCCAAGCGCGCCAAAAGACCCACATGGCGGCAGCCATGACAGTTACGTCATCCAAAACGCATGAAGTCATGAAGACGCCCAAGTACTCTGGTAGGTCCAGCTGGGAGGCCTTCCATGCACAGTTTGAGCTGCTGGCTCATGCAGGGAGGTGGACAGCGGAGCATAAAGCCCTGCAGCTGGCTCTCTGTCTACAAGATGATGCACTGGACTGCTTGTTGTTGTTAAGCTCAGAGGACAGAAAAGACTATGATGCACTAGTTGGAGCTTTAAAGAGGCGGTTTGGACAATGTGTGCAACCAGACATTTTTAAAAATAAACTCAGCAACAGGAGCAGGTTGCCGGGTGAACCCCTGCGTGTTTTGGCTAATGACATTGAGAGCCTCACACGCAGAGCCTATTCACACATGCAGTCAGGGGTTCAGAATGAACTAGCAAAAGATCAGTTCATCAGAGCCCTGGCACCACCGGAGCTGCGTGTGCAGGTTCAGCTGATGCACCCCCGATCCCTGCAAGACGCATTGGACTTGGCAGTGGAGAGAGAGTGTTTGCTGGGAGCAGCAGCGGGAAATGACCTGAGAGGACAACCATGCAGATCTGCGGAGGGGGCAGAGCTGAACCAGGAGAAACCTGCTTGGGTCTCAGAGTTGACAGAAATGATCCGAGCAGTGGCGCTACAGTTGACGCGGGACTCCTCCGCACCCCCAGCCGTTTGTTGGGGCTGTGGCCAACCGGGACACCTCCTGAGGCAGTGTCCTAAAACAGTCAAGATGCAGGGAAACGACACGGGGTCTGCGGGAGGGAGGAATCGCAGATCCCTGCTGTAACCTCCACACCTCCATCACCAGCGGGCGGGGCACAAAAGCTTAAACAGGGGGCCCTAGCCCAGAATTACTTTGAAACGGACTCAGCCTCAGACCAAGCAACCAGGGTTGTGGTGGTTGGACGCACATGTGTTGGGGACTTTTTTTATGTCCCAGTCTCTGTGGAAGGGATCCCATGCACAACCCTGATTGACACTGGCTCCACGGTAACGCTAGTGAGGCCTGATGTGGTACCAGACTGGACTCGGATCCAACCCACCACAGTGCAGCTGCGCACAGTCACAGGGGACATGGCACCTATGAAGGGGAGGGGGACAATGACTGTTAATGTGGGTGGCCGATCTATCACCCACCCTGTGTGGGTAGCAGATGTGCAGGACATGTGCATATTGGGGCTGGACTTTTTAAGGGCTGCGGGGTGCCAGTTGGATTTAGGTGTGGGGACATGGAGTTTTAAGGAGGGCCCTCTCATTCCACTGTTACCCACAGCTCCTGATCACGCTCTTATGGGTCCTGCAGCCTGCTACACGGAACCTCAGGTCGCAGCTGTCAAGCACACCTCCCCTCAGCCCAGCCAGATTGCTGCCACCATGGCACCTGCGAGTCCTATGCCCCCAGTGTGGGTGCCCCAGAAGAACCGAGACTATGTGTGGACTGAACAGTGCCAGGGAGCGTCTGGCCGTCTGCGGCAAACTCTGACTTAGTCCCCAGTCCTCGCTCCTGCAGACCCCTCCCTCCCTTTCATCCACGACATGGATGCTAATGGCGTGGGGGCCCGATCCCAGCAGAGTGACTCGGTAATCTGCAGAGGGCTGCAGGTGGTCGGCACAGACAGTTGGAGGCACCAACAGGAACAGGACCCCGATATCCAGCCTGTGTTGCAGTGGGTGGAGAGACAACGGAAACCACCATGGGAGGAGGTTGCTAGGCTCTCGCGGGCAACTAAAAGGTTGTGGTCCAAGTTTGAGGCTCTGCGTCTGGAAGACGGGGTGCTACAGAGGTCATGGAAGGACCCCTCCACGGGTGAGGAGCGGTGGCAGACTGTAGTCCCAAAAGGCCTGAAAGACGTAGTCCTGCAGGGCGTGCATGGAGCGTCTGGGTCTGGACATTTTGGCGTTACAAAGACTCTACGCCGCCTCCGACAGGGGTTTTACTGGGGCCAGTGCAGGAGGGATGTGGAGGACTTCTGCCGCCGTTGTGACTTCTGTACAGCACGGAAGGGGCCGACAGGTCAGTCTCACGCCCGCCTACAACAGTTTGTTTTAGGAGCCCCGATGGAGCGAGTGGCCGTGGACATCATGGGCCCCCTACCACGCTCAGACAGCTTAGAGACAGCCCATGCAATTGCCCTGAGGCAACAGGAGCAAGCGGGCATGCGCCACAAACTGAACTATGATGTAAGATCGATGGGCCGACACTTTACTCCAGGAGAGCTGGTCTGGGTGCACAACCCTCGTAGGAAGAAGGGACGGTGCCCGAAATTGGACAGTCAGTGGGTGGGTCCCTGCAGAGTGTTGGAGCGCCTGGGGGAGGTGGTCTACAGAGTGCAGATGCCCCAAAACAGGAGAAGAGTAGCTCTGCACAGGGACAGGTTGGCCCCCTATCAAGGCAGGTATGCACCGCAGCCCCCAGAAGGCCAATGGTCGGGGTCTCGGGTGTGTCCGCCAACGTCCCCAGAAGTTTTATCACTGCCGTCGAACGAGGTCCCAGCCGCAGAGTCGGGAGCGCTCTGCTGGGAGCTCGCCCACAACAGACGAGGAGGGCCCCAAGACGGTTTGATGACTTTGTTTGTTCCCTCGTGGGCGAGGGACTCTGTAGTGGGGGGGTAGTGTAACGACCCTGTGTTTGGTTCTGCTTTGGGTCCAAGTGTTTCTGTGTTCTGTTGAGTTGTTGTGATTCTGTTGACCCCCGCCCTCATGTGTTGGACTGGTCGTGGGGGTAGGGGAGGGGTAGGAGCAGGGAGGAGGGACCGGGAACAGAGAGACGAAGAAGAGAGTCCGTGAGTGTGTTGTTGTTAGCAGGCAGCTAGCAGTGTGTTCGCTCGCGTGTGTACCGCGTTTTCTGTTGAGGCGTGAGCTGCAGCCTCGGTAATAGCAGCTCGTCCCTGTTTCTGAATAAACCCCGTTTGGCTGGACTCCGTCTGCAGTGTTGGCGTCATTACAATATATATGTTTATGTTTATGTTTATATATATATATATATATATATATATATATATATAGTTAAATAAAGGTTAAATAAAGGTTTAATTAAAAAATATATATAAAAACACCACCACATCCCGCCGGCTATTTGCATCTAGCATTGTTTAGTTTACAAATTAAGCCCTGGATATAGGTCCATTATTGGCCAGAATTTCTGAATCAAGATTTTAACATTTCCTAAGTAAAGTATTAATTACAGCAACCTTAAAACGCTGCTGCACAAAAACAATCATTAAAGACACATTAAAAATATCCAAAATGTAAAAATTTATTAGGGGAAATACCTCTTCAAACAGTCTGGTTGGGATGGGATCTAGCAGACATGTTGATGTTTTGGATGAAGCTATTATGTTTGACAATTCAGAGAGCTCAACAGGACAAAAACAGTCCGAACATAGGTCAGGTTCTAGCGACATTTCTAAAGTTGCCTAATTTGACAGGAAATAAGCGGCAATAGTAGGAAAGATGGTTTGAATGTTCTCTCTAGTGGAAATAATTTTATATATAAAAAATGTCATGAAGTCATTACTGCTCATAACTGTTGGGATACATGGCTCAACAGTTATATTACTTTTCATTAGTCTAGCTATAGTACTGAACAGAAACTTGATGCTGTTTTTATTCTTCTCTATTAAAGATGAAATATATATAGTTCTAGCTTTATGGAGAGCTTTCTTATGTTAGCAGGCTATCTCTCCAAGTTAAAAAAAAACATTCTCTAAAGTTAGTGGAGCATCATTTTCTTTCCATCTTTCTAGATGCCTGTTTTCCTGTTTTAAAATATGTACGTCAGAATTTAACCATGGAGCCAGATCCTCTGATAAAAATGTTTTTTTTTTCCAGCTGAGCAATTTAATCAAATTAAATTTGCATTGAAGTTGTAAAATTATCAACAAAATCATCTAAGTCGCTGCTCTGTACT
>JBBPBX010091252.1:0-13968 GCA_038048925.1 Garcialebias charrua
TGGCAGTGTAGTGCAAATATTGCATAACTTGCTGCTACCAATTGTTGAATTTAATTAGCGGATTAGAATTAGCTTCCCCTAATTTTCATAAGACATTAGTGCTTTTGAAATTGCGGACCTAAATAAATAAATTAGTGCTTTAGAAATAGCGGAACTAATTTTTTGATTAGCGTTGCCCACCACTGCTATTGTCGAACCGAAAATCTGAGAGTTCACCCACCCACCTATGACCAACTGCATTAAGTTTGGCTGTACTTAAAATGTAGGTCAACGGGTTGTTGTCTGTGTACACCGTAAAGTGAGGGGCATAGTACAGGTAATCACGGAATTTCTCACACACGGCCCATTTCAATGCAAGAAACTCGAGTTTCCCACTGTGCAGATGGTAATTGCGTTCGGCTGGTGTAAGTGTCCTGGAACCGTACCCAATCACTCTCAGTTTCTCATTCTGCTGTTGGTACAAAATGGCTCCCAACCCCTGGTCTGATGCATCGGTATGCAGGACAAATGGTAGACTAAAATCCGGATATGCCAGAACAGGTGGATTTGTTAGGACACTAATTAGCTGTTCAAGAGCTTCCTGGTGTTTGGTGGTCCAGTTAACTGGCGCTCTGGAAGATAGTTGGGGTTGTTTGGCCTTCCCAGCTGTACCTGATTTATTCTGGAGCAGCTCATAGATCGGTTTAGCAATCCGGGAAAAATCCTGGATATATGAGCGGTAATAGCCGAGAAATCCAGCCAATCTCCTAACCTCTCCGACTGTCGTTGGTTGCTTTTTAGTCAATGTGTGGATCGCTTCCAAATCATGGGGATCTACTTTGACCCCTTCGGCAGACACAAGACGACCCACATATCGAACTTCTGACTTGAACAGTTCACATTTTTCAGCTCTCAGTTTCACTCCATGATGTTGGAGGGCCTGTAGGACCTGGCGGAGTGCTTCAACATGTTCCATAAATGACTTGGAATAGCAAAGTACATCATCTAGATATGGAATGCAGCACTCATCTCGAAGTGGTCCTAACATTTCCTCCATACTCCGCTGAAATGTTGCAGGGGCGTTCGAAAGCCCAAATGGGATTCGAACCCACTCATAGAGTCCCCACGGGGTGATAAAGGCGGTGAATTGGCGCGACTTCTCTGCAGCAAAACCTTGGTGATAGGCTTTGCCCTGGTCTAGAATACTAAACCATGCATTTCCTCCAAGGGTGTCGGTCAAGTCCTTTATTCTGGGTAGTGGGTGTCGATCAGGTACCGTCTTTTTGTTTAAGAGGCGATAATCTATACATAGCCGTAGGCTGCCGTATTTCTTTCGAACACACACAACCGGTGCAGAGTAGGGGGACTTGGATTTGACTATCCAACCTTTAAAGCTCCCCTGACATCATCTTTTAACTTTCCATAAAATGGCACAACATATATATATATTAAGATTGACCTCTGATCGTTTTTGCTAAAACAATGTGAAATGAATGAAAATTCCTCTCAAAAACAGTTTAAAATTAGCGCCTTTTTTTTCACACGATAAATACGGGGTTTCCCCGTCGCGCGATTATGACGTCACTTCCAGACTCGCGTCAAATGCGCACCTTGTTTACAATGGACAAGATAACGCGACCCGTCCAATTTAGCCATTTAAAACTTTATATTTTAGCGGTTTGACTTCAGAGAAGCCAAAGTTATTTCCAGTAAACAGCAGGTTATAATTTTTTTTCAGCTCCTGCTGGTTTTTGGAGACTTTTCACTTCAGGAAGTGAGCAGCTCTGTGAGGTCTTACACAGCAGCTGATATGAGAGTCAGAAGGAATTCTACATGTAAATAGTTTTCACAGCACTGAAATGGTAATATATTAGTTAATGTTTCTAATAATTATTCAACATTAATTTATAGTTTAAAAAATTAGTCCCTTTTAAAATATCTGTTAAATATATTATTCTTTTATTTTGTTTGTGTTTTCAGGTTTCCAGGTCTCCAGTCCATCACCTGAGGCTCTTCCTGTTGAACCACTAGTAACCCAGACTTTCACATCACAGCAGGTAAGATTGCATCAACAAAAAGAATAGTACTCAACAATATTCTTTGATGTAAATCTGTTGATTTTCTGTGGTTCTGATGAGGGAAGTGACAAAGTGGATGCAGCATTCAGCCCATAATGGACCCAGATGTCCTCTGCGTCAAGACCTACAACACCTGGACAGGAGGGTGGACGAGGAGGTGGTGGAGTCTGAAGAAGTGTACAAGCAGCAAGATGAGGAGAAACTAGACAGATGTCCCCTGCGTCCAGACCTACAACACCTGGACATCCAGGAGCGTGCACGAGGAGGTGGTGGAGTCTGAAGAAGTGTACAAGCAGCAAGATGAGGAGAAACTAGACAGATGTCCCCTGCGTCCAGACCTACAACACCTGGACAGGAGGGTGGACGAGGAGGTGTTGGAGTCATTTTTACAGAGCTGATGAAGTCAAACACCACTTGCTGATATTTTTTAAACTCAATTTTTTTTGATAATCTGTTCATATTAATGTTTCCCCAGAGGTTTTCATTTATTTGATAATATGGGATGGTTTTATTTTAATAAAATGTTTTTTTCAACATTCACCAATTTTGTTTTTACTAAAGTATGAGCTGTGAGTTGTAGATGCACGAATGAAATTAAAACAGATACACAAATATTCTCACAAAGAATAACTCAACACTAACAGATAATATAGTGTACTACTGTAACTTTATTTACACATAACTACAGAAACACTTGGTTCATTGTTATCCTTTTTTTTCAAACAATATGTTCATTTGAACAGTCAGAAAAAATATTAAATTCATTGATTCATTTTCATCTCCATGCTCTGTCCAGTTGTAGTATTTCTGCATATTTTGATGTCTTGATGCACAAACGTAGCTTTCTGCAGCATCAGTCCTGATGTTCTACAGATCCTGAAGATGTCTCCATCTGTTCTTTAACAATATCAAGGTTTGTTCTCCTCCACCTGGGTACACTCTTCAGGTGAAGACATTTCTGTGGATTGATGATAAAACACACAGACACACACAGTATATATCATATGCAGTATACTGTATATTAAGACAATGGGTCAAACTAATGTCTTCAGACTCCACCACCTCCTCGTGCACGCTCCTGGATGTCCAGGTGTTGTAGGTCTGGACGCAGGGGACATCTGGGTCCATTATGGGCTGAATGCTGCATCCACTTTGTCACTTCCCTCATCAGAACCACAGAAAATCAACAGATTTACATCAAAGAATATTGTTGAGTACTATTCTTTTTGTTGATGCAATCTTACCTGCTGTGATGTGAAAGTCTGGGTTGTACTAGTGGTTCAGGAAGAGCCTCAGGTGATGGACTGGAGACCTGGAAACCTGAAAACACAAACAAAATAAAGTAAAAGAATAATATATTTAACAGATAATTTAAAAGGGACTAATTTTTTAAACTATAAATTAATGTTGAATAATTATTAGAAACATTAACTAATATATTACCATTTCAGTGCTGTGAAAACTATTTACATGTAGAATTCCTTCTGACTCTCATATCAGCTGCTGTGTAAGACCTCACAGAGCTGCTCACTTCCTGAAGTGAAAAGTCTCCAAAAACCAGCAGGAGCTGAAAAAAAATTATAACCTGCTGTTTACTGGAAATAACTTTGGCTTCTCTGAAGTCAAACCGCTAAAATATAAAGTTTTAAATGGCTAAATTGGACGGGTCGCGTTATCTTGTCCATTGTAAACAAGGTGCGCATTTGACGCGAGTCTGGAAGTGACGTCATAATCGCGCGACGGGGAAACCCCGTATTTATCGTGTGAAAAAAAGCGCTAATTTTAAACTGTTTTTGAGAGGAATTTTCATTCATTTCACATTGTTTTAGCAAAAACGATCAGAGGTCAATCTTAATATATATATATATTGTTGTGCCATTTTATGGAAAGTTAAAAGATGATGTCAGGGGAGCTTTAAGTAACAGGTCCTGTATATACTCTTTTACTTCTCTAAAGAGAGGTTTTGGAACAGAAGAGTAGGCGGCTCTTGCAGGAATCTGATCTTGGAGTGTGATCGACATTTGTAGACTAGGTATACATCCAATATCATGTCTGTCCCGTGCAAAAGCTCCAGCTTCTTCACAAAGCATCGTATTTACCACTGACCTCTGAGCCTCATCTAGATGGCTGAGGTCTACAGGGGGTTGCCATGAAGGCTGACTGAGATTGGTGGGTGCTGGGGTAGCACTGTTAACAGTCACCACTGGGTTTGGTGCTTCAGTTGGACTTGCCGAGATCACCTTATCAATGTCGTGAATGTTGCCAAGAACAGTTTTTCTTGGGACAGTGATTGTATGTCTTGTATTATTTCCAACAGGTACAGCCACATAGGGTCTATCCGGATTGTGGACCACTAAAACACCTGCTCCAATATCTAGTTCGGCTAAGGGTATACTGTCATCATCAGGCTCAAACAGTACAACAGAGTCAGGGAAAATGGTGTCAAATGGAACCTGACATTTGACCCAGGCCACTTTGCCAGCTGGGATGACCGTGTCTTCTTTGCCTGTCCGTAGTTGTCCCCACTGCATGGTCAGCTTGTCTCTCTGGATAAAATTCACCAGGAGTTTGGCCTTCTCCACTGGAACAGAAATGGCATTACACACCAGGCTGGTGAGTGTTGGAGCTAGGTTCTGAGGCTGCTCTTGTATCATTGCCTCCAAAACATTGAATCCTAGCAATGGTCTTTCTAAGGCAAGACTACTGACAAGGAAAGGAACATTAATAGACAGATCAGGATTTGTGTTCCCCATCAAATTAACAGTAATGGGTAACCAGCCATCAAATGGGATAACACCCCCATCTATGGCACAGATTTTTAGGTTATCTTCATCATCCAGGATTTCACTGAGTGGCTTGACAGTAATTTCTGGTAAGTATTTGTCTTTCCAGCTTTTATCGATCATGCTCACCTGGGCACCTGTGTCTAGTAAAGCAGTGACAGCAAGACCATTTAAACTACACTGGGTTAAAGCTTTTCTCCCAATGAGCTTGGCTAGACAGTCACTTTTGCTGTTTGGTGACGTATGGCTGTTTCTACTTGTCAAGTGGGTTGACTGTCTAGGTCTGTGGTGTTTTGTTCTCTGGTCTTGCGTGGGTACATGGATGGGTACAACATTTTGCTGTTCAGACTCACTAATCTGGCCTGTTGCATGTAGGGACTGTTGGGGCCCGGTCACTGTCTGTCCCCTGGCAGGGACCGGCTCCAGTTTCCCTGGCGTGTCGGTTTCTGGAGGCAGCCAACTGCTTTGTGACCCTCCCCACCACAGTGAAAACAATGGGTACAGTCAGGACGGTTTTGCTCCTGACACTTAATGCAGCTATACCGTCTTCCTTTTTGCTTGTCCCTGCTGTGTCTTTGTGGCTGATTATTTTGTTCAGATGCTTGTTCTTGAGTAAATTTTTGTAATGACTCAACAAGTGTGGTGAGTTTTTCAACTTTTTCTTTTAGTTGTTGGACCCCATCAGCTTGTGATGTTCTGCTTAGACCCTCTTTTGCACTTGGATATTGGGCGGCATTTGCCTCGACCTGAACACTGTGTAAATTTGTGGGTCTCTGGCGAGGAGCTGACCCCAAACGTCTCTGTCTTTCATTCTCATCACTCATGATTTTCCTCATCTGTCGTAGTATTGCTTCGTCAGTTACATCAGGGTTAGCTAGAAGGGGTTTAAGTTCTCTGCGAACATCATCGTGCTTGTGCCCAAGGCCTTGGTACACAGTATGAATAAAAATGTCTTGAACTGTGCTTGGGCTGTAATTAACATCTGTGTCGGCATGTTTTGAAGCCAATAAGATCTTTTGTTTAAGCCCAATGGTTCTGTACAGGAATTGTTGGGGTGTTTCATTGTCCCTTTGTTTGGTACACATGAGCTCCTGGAAAAACTCTGTGTTGCTTTGCTCACCAAGATGGGAGTGTAGAAAGGCTTTAAGTTCTTCTACTGTCAAATCGTCCTTATTCATTAACATCTCCTTAAAGTTTCCAGGTTTGATAACTCTGAGGACAGCCCTCACAATTTCTGTGTCACTGCACTGATCTCTTAATCCTTCATCAATCTGGCGACAAATATTGTTGTAGTTAATATCTGACCCCTGGTCTCCAATTTGGCCTCCCTGTATCTTAAACTCTCTACGATGAAGGTGGGAGAGATCTCTTAATGAGATCAGACCCTCATGAACCAGAGGTGTGCTTAATTTGTCTCTAATCTCTGTACTCTGCAACTTAATCTGTGACTTTTTAGGTGGTTGTGATGCATGACCCTGAAGGGCTGCATCCACAAGGTCCCTTAGCTCCAACAAATGAGCCATGCCAGTGTCCTCAGACTCTAGCAAAGTCTTACTGCTCATAAAACTGGTGATGTACTCATAGCAATCCTCTTCATCTGTAGACTCAAGACGAAGTGGCTCCACCTCCGAAACTAGACCCACTGACCTGGCAATCTGGAACAGTTCATCTGCAGGTAGGTTGAGCAAGTCCTTCTTGATGGACCACACCAAGCTTTTCCTCTCACCATCTGCCATAGCTGTTCCTTCTTCCCAGTAGTTGGCTACACTATTCAAAGTCCTGGAGCCCTTTTCCTCTTTGTCTCTTCCTTCACCGGTGGACAGGGTACGACGCCTTCCTCATCTGGTGAGATGGACGATGGAATGTATGAGGTCCACAGCATCTGTATCACTGGAACCACGTCCTGGTCTGGCAGGGAGTAGGATCCCGGATGAGCCCCCGCAACTGTAACAGGTGTCAGAATCCCGGACCCGTTAGCAGCAGATGAAGCTGGAAAAACAGCATGTAAATGAGCACATGGGAGACGCAGTCTGTGTTACTCCTGTTTCTCTCAGCTTATTTATTGAACAAACCAGCTCATTTAATTGTCAATACAGCCCAATTTATAGTTCAGTAATTTACTGTATATATAATCTATGTAGACATTTTCCATCATAGACATAAACATCAACATTAACGTTCCTTTAAACAGGAATAATCCCATCAACATCATATTTTGTCACAATTCCCTCAGGCAACATGTACCTTCAATTCACTGCACTTTATATGCATATTTATTCACACACAGTGACATATTTCATGGGCATGTATGTTACAATTATTGTAAACTGGCATAACTATCTTTGAATTCAAACTACTTTAAATGAATGCATTAAATCACAGTTTAACCTTCCCAACACTGTGTTTAGAACACAAATAAACCACACAGCCTGATAACAGTACAATACTCTCATACCAGGGAATATATTCCCTACTTACTTTACAAGTAATTACCGTTAGTAATTCAGTGGTTGCACCTAGCCCGTCTTACCCACCGCTAGTGCTAACCAGCTAGCATCACGGCCTGTTGGCTACTTATACACAACAAACTCTTCTAATATCTTTTAACACATTGACACATTTCCCTAAGCATTTTGTAAACAGTATTAAATGATGAACAGTACTTGGTTAAAATAAACTTGAAGGTTATTCTCACCTGGAAAAACAGCATGTAAATGAGCACATGGGAGACGCAGTCTGTGTTACTCCTGTTTCTCTCAGCTTATGAGAAACGGCAGAGCAACAGGCAGCTCAAAGTCCCCATGTGCCACCTACTGGTGAAACACCGTTATTACACCCTTCGTCACTAACCCCTGTTCACAACAAATAAAATATCTTCTTATCAGAACCCCATAAACATTTAAAGAAATGCATGTTTGTTTGTTTGTTTTTTCTTCCACTTTTGTGAGCACACACCAGTGGGCATCACACTATCCCACTTTGATTGGCAACATATTCTATTAATCAATGACGTGAACACTGCTTGGAACTATTTTCATAATAGTTTGATTTACTTTGTAAATAAACACGCTCCTTTCTGGCAGTTCAGGATAAAGGGTTGTGACAGCCCCTGGTTTACTCCTGAACTAGCTGACCTCCTACATAGGAGAGGCCATCTTTGGGCCGCAGCAAGAAAATCAGACTCAGACACTGATTGGTTGAATTTTCGGAAGTTGAGGAATAAATGCACAACTGCCATCAAAGCCGCAAAACGTAACTATTTCTTATCTCAGACCTCCAAAAATCTAAACGATCCTAAAAAATTCTGGAAAACCATCAAATCTCTCTCAGGCATCCCCCAATCATCTGACCTCCCATCACAACTTCTTGTTGACTCTGTTCCTGTGTCAAATAAGCACGAGATCCTGAACTGTTTCAACAAACATTTTGTTGCTTCTAGTTCATTATTTGACACAGTTACAAATGGAAAATCAGCCACTTCACCTAATAATCAAACTTCTACAAATCAAATCCCTCCTACAAGTCAATCCTCAGTTAATCACACCTTCTCTTTTTCTCCGTTCTCAGTCAGTGAGGTAAATAAACTGTTAAAAGATCTTGATCCTAAAAAATCTGCAGGTCCAGATGAACTTCCACCTTATTTCTTAAGGCTGGCTGCTCATATCATTTCAGTCCCTGTGACTCACATCTTTAATCTGTCCATAAGCCAAAACTCCATTCCGGATGCTTGGAAAACAGCCTTTGTTCTTCCTTTGCTGAAGGGAGGTGACCCCACCTCACTGAACAACTATCGACCGATCTCTAAACTTTGCATTTTAGCCAAGGTTCTAGAAAAACTGATAAACTCTCAGATCAAAAATGATCTGGACTCATTTAACATCTTACCTCTCCATCAATCTGGTTTCAGGAAAAAACACAGCACAACGACTGCTTCTCTGAAGGTTCTTAATGACGTTGTTGAAGCACTGGATACTAAGGATTATTGTGCTGCACTTTTCCTAGACCTGTCTAAAGCTTTTGACACTGTGGATCATAACATCTTGTGTCATAAGCTCTCAGAAATCGGTTTCTCTGATCACACCATTGGTTGGTTTTCTAATTATCTTTCTGATCTGAGGCAATGTGTTCAACATAACGGTACTTCTTCCAGTTAACAGTTAAAAATTGTGTAGGCTCAGTCTTAGGACCAACCCTCTTTACAATCTACATAGCTAATGTAGGTAATAATAATAATAATAATGAATTCAATTTATAATGCACTTTTCATTAATAAAAATCTCAAAGTGCTAGGTCAGAGCATCCCTTATGCATCCTTACATTTCTATGCTGATGATACAGTTGTTTACTACCGAGCTAAAACAGTAGCTAAGGCTTTCCAGTTTCTGCAATCCACTTTTGACATCATCCAGTCAGATTTGTTCCATCTCAAACTTGTCCTAAATGCTGAAAAAACAAAAGGGATGTTTTTTTTCAAGTAGGAAGTCGGCCCCAGCAGATCTTCCTCTGATTTTATCCTCAAACGGTGTCCCAATTGAGTTTGTTGATTCCTATAAATATTTGGGTATCCTCGTCGATTCACATCTCTCTTTTAAACTCCACGTGGAAAACCTAGTAAAAAAACTGAAAGTTAAACTGGGTTTCTTTTTCAGAAATAAATCATGTCTAACATTGAATGCTAGGAAACGCCTTGTATCTGTGACTTTCCTTCCCTCCATTGATTACGATGACATTGTCTACATGAATGCTCCTACAAGCACCCTGCAGATGTTGGATGCTGTCTATAATGGTGCACTAAGATTTATAACTGGCTGTGATTATCGTACCCACCACTGCACCCTGTATTCACTGGTTAACTGGATATCATTAACCTCACTCAGACTTTTCCATTGGTACACTTTCATCTTTAAATCACTTCTTGGTCTGCTGCCCTCATACATTTCCTCCTACATGTCCTTGCGTGAGTGCAGTTACAGTGTGCGCTCTTAGGACATGATCACCTGCAGTGTTCCATCAGTGAGGACTGAACTTGGAAAAAGGGCCTTCTCCTATTATGCTCCTGCTTCCTGGAATACCTTACAAAAGACTTAAAGCTCTCGGCCTTGCCCTCTCTAAATGGTTTTAAGAATCTGTTGGAATCCTGGCAAAAACCAATGCAGATATGTTCTTGTTTTTGATTTTATACATCTATCTTATAATGTTTTGCTAGTTTTTGATACTTTGTAAAAAAAAAAATCTGTATTTCTCTCTTATGTTTTTCTATTGTTTATTGTTTAAGGAAATTCTACCATTGCTGTTCATCATTCTTTAGTTTGTAGCAGGTTGCTCTTGTAAATGAGTCCACGAGGCTCAATGAGATTTACCTGACTAAATAAAGGTTGAATGAATGAATCCGACTCAAATTAAAGAGGAACTAAACTCGAAAATAACTTTTTTTAGCTGATAAACTCCCTAGAATGTGTTCTAAATGTTTCTCAGCACTATGTCTGTGTTAATTTTCAGATATTTGTGCGTATATGTCTAAATCGGCAATATTTGGTCTAAAAACGTGCTTACGGTAGTCCTATGGGTTGAACTGTGGTATTGCACCCTAATTTCCTTATTTGTCTACGATTCGCACTGTGACGTGTTTTCGCACTCTGTCATCACAGAAGTGGTTCAAGCAGAGCCAATCCCCTGCAGAGATGATAAGGTCCGCACTGCAGTTCATACCTTATATGGAAGTGGTACATTTCACTCCAGAAACATACTTCAACAGAGCATATTATAGTTTTTGGAATGGCACTAGTTATTTGTGTATTTCAACCTATTTATTCTAAGACTGCCTTCCACTTCATCAAAACTGTTTGGCTGTATTTGTGTTCTTATTGTGCGATGGACGAGTGATGCCTGAATTCCTGGTTGGGGCAGTGGTGGAGGTACAGGTTTGCAATCCGGACGACCCAGGTTCGGTCCCCGGTCACGGAGAACCTTGTGGTATTATTTTCATTTTTTTTTAAAGCCTTTTGTTTTGGATAGATCGGGTGGAATAGATAAATACATCTACATATTTATTCTTTGTTGTTGCTTGTTTTAAGTGGTGTATTACTAATGTAATTTTAACATTCAGAAACAATGACGGTCTCTCGTCCTGGCCACACCTCCTCGCTCAGCCCACACCCGCCTCCCCCTCCTTTAGGCGGTGTCTGTTGACGCGCCCATTTTTCTGCATTTTTCAAATCCTGTGCTGGGGCGGGGCTATCTCCGGATGGTGGGGTGAACTACACTTTAAGATCCATGACTGGCTGTAACTACCGTACCCAACACTGCACCCATTATTCACTGGTTAACTGGTCATCATTAACTTCACATAGACTCTCCCACTGGTAAATTTTCATCTTTAAATCACTTCTTGGTCTGTTACCTTCATACAGCTCCTCCTACATGTCACTGTGTGAGTGCAGCTACAGCGTGCGCTCCCAGGACATTATTAAATGCAGTGGTCCCTCAGTGTGGGCCAAAATAGGCAAAAGGGCCTTCTCCTACTCCGCTCCTGTTTTCTGGAATATCTTGTAAAAAGATCTGACGCTCTCGACCTTGACCTCTCTAAGTGGCTTCAGACATCTGCTAAGTTCTTGGCAAAAAAACAATGCAGACGTGTTCCTATTTTTAGTATCTTACATTGCCTTACAACTTAGGAGTTTTGTTTAAATACAATTTTCTTTCACTTGTATTTCTCAATTCGTATGCTTCCTTTTATGATTGTCTATTGTCTTTGTTGTATATCGTTGTCATCACTCTTTGTTAAAATCAGGTCTCTCTTGTAAATGTGAGGCTCACTGGGATTAACCTGTATAAATAAAGGTTGAATTGATGAATTTTGTAATCTATTTATTACACTAATTGTTTCTTAGATTTTCCCAATTGTTCAATCATACTGTTTACTGTTTGCTTACGTTAAAACAAGTCTCTCTTGAAAATTAGTCCTCGTGACTCAATGAGACTAAGTTGTATAAATAAACATTGAATGAAAATGTGTCTTCTGTTATGTTCACACTGTATTTATAACTGTTATGTTCACATTGTATTTAGTTTGTAGCAGGTCGCTTTCGTAAATGAGCCCTCGAGGATCAATAAGATTTACCTGACTAAATAAAGGTTGAATGAATTTCTGAAATACCAAAATTTTATTTCAAATTTTTATATAGTGCCAAGTCACAAGAGAAGTTATTTCAGGGCACTGTAAAGAAATGTTCACATACATAAAAAAAGTCTATTAGTAATGTTATTTATCTAAGGAAGCCAGCAGATTGCAGTGAGTCGTCATTTTGTCACAGTCTCCCATCCTGAGTACACACAAAGGCACCAGTGGAAATGAAAAACTCCCTCCTAGCAAGAAGAAACGTCCAACAGAACCAGACTCAGGACAAGCGGTCATCTGCTTTGACAAGCTGGGTTTGAGAGAACCGAAAGGAGAAACGGACACAGAATGGCAGGTCTAGAATTGAGATGAGCAGGGGGCAGGCCTCTCTCTAGGAAGAAAGACAAAAAACAAAAACAAACAAACAAACAAACAAAAAAAAAAACATTGGCTGGTGGGGCATTATTTACTCATAAAATTACTTATTTACTGAGCTTGTTGTGTATTGTGTTTTTATTACTATTATGTCAAATTTAAATGGAATTTAATTTTAATTTAATACATAGTTCCCATGTGACGTCACATCTGTGGAATTTCCGGTTGGACCCTCCCTCCGAGAGGCAGCGCAGCTGACAGCGCAGTCTAATGGATGTTCATTTTTCACGTTGTTTATTTTTTGTTAATTTCTAATTAATTGCAATGGCTACTTTGTGTCTGGTCAGTGGGTGTTCCAGTCGGGTAGACGTTTGGGCAACGCGCAGGTTTCACTTCATCAAAAAAAAGTAAACGTGAAGGATTTATCTCGTCTGAGAAGCTCACAGCAGCTCCATCGCTCTCTCGGATCTGCTCAGAAGACGTCGTGCTTTTGGCCGGTAAACAAAATATTCTACATAAATCATTTTGTGAAACAATGTTAGAGTACAACTGTCTGTGTGTTAGAGCAGTTTTTTTTTCATTATTTAGCAACACCGTCTTGCATGCTGTGGTTAGCTTAGCATCTCGCTAACGCAACAACGGCCTCCTCACGGTCTCGCTGGTCCACCGGGACCAGCGGGGAGACCGCCCCAGTGGGGGAAGGAGGATGGGAGCCAAGTCGTGCGGGCGACGCGTCGGTCCCATGGGACGTGCCCCCACGGCCGCGACGGATCCACGCCGTCCGACCTGAGCTCGAAGGACCCTCCGCTCCAGTGCTAACGACATGCTAACTTCCAACACGGTAACACTCAGGTTCTGGTCCGTGTTCAGCCTGGACTGTTTGTTGGCTGTGTGTTATTTTAGTTAAACCTTTATTTAGCTGGTTAGATATGATTGATTATCATTATTATGATTATCTAAGGATGCCAAATGTGCCTTATGTGCCTTACTGCATATGCCACTTTGCCTCTATACCAACATCAACTACATCATACATATACTGTGTACATTAACTCATATGCTGCTGTGCCACTCTTTGCAAATGTCAATGCTAGAACCTTCAGTTTATTTTATAGATATACTTTTTATACTTTTTATACTACTATGAAAAACTCAGGACAGTATTACACTTTTATTATTTCATTTTATGCTTATGTTCATTGGGTGTTTGGTGTTTTAGGGGTGTTTGGTGTTTCAGTGTTGGTGTAAATTTTCATACTTTTATACTACTATGAAAAAACTCAGGACAGTGTTACACTTTTACTATTTTATGCTTATGTTTATTAAATGTTTTAGTGTTTAGTGTTTAGATAGTTACTGTTGCACCGAGAGACTGAGAGAAACGCAATTTCAATCCTCTGTATGTCCTGTACATATTGCAGTTTTGACAATAAAGTTGACTTTGACTTTGACTTTTGACTTTGATTGAGACAGTTTACACATCTTTTTTGGATTTACAGCTGTGAAGCTCTGCGCTGTGAAGCCGGTGTGCGCTCCTCGTAGTAATTAAATAATTAATGATATCAGAGTAACTACTTTGTGACAAGTTCTCCACTTCGTCTGCCATGATTTCTTTCTCCAACTCATTTAACTCTGA
>JBBPBX010091254.1:0-13967 GCA_038048925.1 Garcialebias charrua
TTCAGCGTTAACGTTCAGGAAACGTTCAGACAACGTTCAGATACAATGTTCAGACAATGTTCAGACAATGTTCAGACAATGTTCAGACAATGTTCAGACAATGTTCAGGCAATGTTCAGGCAATGTTCAGGCAATGTTCAGGCAATGTTCAGACAATGTTCAGGCAATGTTCAGACAATGTTCAGACAATGTTCAGACAATGTTCAGGCAATGTTCAGACAATGTTCAGGCAATGTTCAGACAATGTTCAGACAATGTTCAGGCAATGTTCAGACAATGTCAGAAGTGCACACTTTTTGTAACAAAACAAAAATAGAGATTTGGTCATAAATAATAACAACCATTAAAGTTTCAAAGGTGTAAGAACTAATTGAATGAAATTACACCAATTTTTTTTTCTTACAGTGAGTTACCGTTCAGCGTTAACGTTCAGGGTTAACGTTGAGGCAACGTTCAGACAACGTTGGGTCCTGAACATTCGACATTCGACCTTTAGACGACGTTCACTGAACGTCATCTGAACATTTGCTTGCTAGCTGGGTTGGGACTGGGATGATGGTCGCGGTCTTCAGGCAGGTGGGAACTGACTCCAGTGCAAGTGAGGTGGTGAAGATGTCAGCCAGCGCCTCACAGAGCTGGTCCGCACATTCCTTCAGAACTTTCCCTGTGATGTTGTCTGGTCCGGTTGCTTTATGAGGATTGATCCTTTTGAGACTGCCTCTCACTTCTGTTGCGGTCACTCTGAGATGCTCTTCATCTGGTGATGAGGTGAGTCTGGTGCTAGCTGGTCTGTTTGGATCTTCAAAACGTGCATAAAACTTATTGAGGGCATTGGGCAGAGATGGGTCCCTGGGGCATTGTTTGTTCTTGCTTTTGCTCCATGTGTCTTGTGAGGTGAACTGTCCCTCGATCCTCTGTGCATACGTAGCCTTGGCCTTCTTAATGCCATCCCCCAGTTCTTTCCTGCTCTTTCTCAGCTCCTCTGTATCTCCGGACTTGAATGCAGTGTCCCTGGCTGCTAGCAGGGTGCGGACTTCCTTATTTAACCAGGGTTTTCCGTCCGGGTAAGATTTAACATATTTTTTTATGGATACATTTTCAGAGCATGTGCTGATGTAACCCAGAACTGAGGAAGCATAAAGTTCCAGGTCAACTGAGCTCCCATCAGTAGCTGCCTCCCTGAAGACAGACCAGTTTGTCTTCTCAAAACAGTCTTTCAGCATGGGGGTACTATCTTGAAGCCACAGTTTGATCTCTCTTTGTTCCGGCTTCAGAGTGGTTCTAAGGTTGATGTATTACCATGTGTCGTTTTACGGTCTAAATGCTTTAATTAAAGTTTCCATAAGATTTATGAGGAATAAAATCCTCAGTGATGCAGTTTCTGCTTTGAATCATCTGTGATCAGAACAGTTAGATGAAGCAGTTAATTGAAGTTGTTGCCACCTGTGAAGCTGAAACCAGTGTTTTCTAACTGTTCTCACATCTGAATGAGTATATCTAACACACAACAGTCATTGGAGATTCTTGGTTCAGGCAGGCATGTGGTGTATCATTAAACTAGCAAACACTTAGTGAGCAGTATAACCAATGACTGAGTGAATAATCCAAACATGAATATAATGGAGCTCAGAATCTGTCAGCACATTTTGATCTAGGAGTCATACCTCACTGCTGCACCTCGCTTTGTGTAACAATGACTCAGCGGTCTGAGACCAATACGGCACCTTGTCCAGAATCTGGCACTGATTGAAGTGTTCTGATATTTGAATCAGGCAAGTATTCCATCTCTCTCATTGACTGTCTTTTTCTCCTGCAGCCAAGAATGAAGTGGATCGACGGCTGGAGAGATCAGAGATCAAACGCAGGCTCACCAGAAAGGTCAGGATGCTACGAACTCGAACATGAACATTTAACAGTTGTTCTAATATTTCAGTGCTAACGCCTTGTCTCATTCTTTCTGCAGTTGTCTCAGAGACCAACAGTGGCCGAGCTGCGGGCCAGGAAGATCCTACGTTTCCACGAGTATGTCGAGTGCACGCATGCTGAAGACTATGACCGGCGCGCAGACAAGCCATGGACCAAACTCACGCCTGCTGACAAGGTGACACAAGCACACTCTGTGAACCATACTGTTGTTCACCAATGTGCTGAGTGACTCTACAAACCATAAATACTCTTGCCACACACTTTATTAGGTCCCCCTGTTCAATCACATGGCCATTTAGGTAGCTAGACGTGGTGAAGAAGATGCTGAAGTTCAGAAAAGAGGATTTAAGTGTTTTTCAAACGTAGCATAATTGTTGGTGACTGCTATGAATAGTTCAGAAGATCTATTTATATATTTCCTATATTATATCCCAGCCTCCTGGGATTTTCATGTGCAACCATCCTTATAGAAAATGATTTGAAAAACAAACTATCCAGTCAGTAGCAGTTGTGTGGATGAAGATGCCTTGTTGGAGGTCAGAGGGCAAACTGGTTTTAGATGGTAGTGATGCAACAGTAGCTCAAATAGCCACTTGTTCCATCTTCTTCTTCTTCTTTCGGCTTTTCCCTTTTCAGGGGTCGCCACAGCGAGTCATCCTCCTCCATCTCACTCTGTCCTCTGCATCCTCTGTCCTCACTCCAACTATCTTCATGTCCTCTCTAACTGCATCCATATATCTCCTCTTTGGCCTTCTTCTGTGTCTTTTTCCTGGCAGCTGCATTTCTAACATCCTTCTACCAATATACCCACTGTCCCTCCTCTGGACATGTCCAAACCATCTCAGTCTGGCCTCCTTAACTTTATCTCCCAGTTGTTCAACATGTGCTGTACCTCTGATGATCTCATTCCTGATCTTATCCATCCTTGTCACTCCTAAGGAGAACGTCAGCATCTTCATTTCTGCTACTTCCAGTTCTTTCTCCTGTCTTTTTGTCAATGACACTGTCTCCAGACCATACAACATAGCTGGTCTCACCACTTGTTCCATCTGAAGTCTGCAAAATACCATCTCTGAACACACAAAACATTCAACCATGAAGCCCATGGGCTACGGCAGCAGTTGATCACACCCGGTACGTCTCTTATCAGCTAATAACAGAAAAGCTGAGGCTACAATTCTCCCCGGCTCACCAAAATGAGATAATTTTAAATGGAAAAAACATGACCTGGCCTGTTGAGTCTGAAGTCACTGGACTCTAACAACCTCCACAGTCACTAGATCTCAGTTTGAGCTGTTGTAGATTTAAGCACCTTCGGGATGTGATGGAAAAGGAGATTCACATCATGAACGTGCAGCTGACAAATCTGTAGCAACTTTGTGACTACACTGAAAAAAAGAACTTGTTGGTTTAACGTAATATAATGGTGGAAATTGGTTGCACACATACATTTTGCTTTGGCAGCACCAATAACAATCAAGTTAAATTAACACAAAATTTTAACATTGGAAAAAGATGAATATATAGTGTTGAAGAAATGTGATTGAAACACATTAGGATGACATGATTTGAGCTTATGGAATACTTTAATCTGACACAAAATTTTCACTTTGGAAAAAGATGAATATATTGTGTTGAAGAAATGTGATTTAAACACATTATGACGACATGATTTGAGCTTATGGAATACTTTAATCTGACACAATTTTATCCCTTTATTCCAACACTATTTAATAACTTTCACTTAAATACCACTTTTTAATTAAAAACTACACATTATCTTCATTTTAAATGTTAGTATTATATTCAAGTGTCAAACTAAATTTTACGAATGTCTCCTAAACTGCATTTTTCTCTTCCAAGACAGTTGCCAGCAACCCTTAATCTTTACAAACAAAATGACTATTTTCCCTAATTAACCTTCTTAAAGAAAGGTCAAAGGCCACGATCTTTGAAAAACACAAATTCAGCTCAAGAAGGTCCGTATTGTCTAGATAAAATTAAAATATTACAACAGTTGACAATTCAGTGCAGCTGTTGGACTGACTTAAAAATGCAGAAATGTTCCAATTAACATTTACTAGGATAATAACACTAACTTTTCTAAACATAAACAACATTAACCATTTTACCTCTTAATAAAAATCAGCAGTTTCATTTCAAAACCTTTATTTATGAACCAGAAACTATACAGCAACAATACAGTGAATGTAAAAAAAGTGCCATTTGTTAAAAGGAAAAAAAGTGCCGTTTGTTCAAATATAAAAAGTGCCGTTTGTTCAAATATAAAAAGTGCCGTTTGTTCAAATAAAAAAAAAGTGCCGTTTGTTAAAATAAAAAAAGTGTCGTTTGTTCAAAGAAAAGAAGTGCCATTTGTTCAAAGAAGCATATTGAAAATATCCAATCTCGACTCGTTTTGAACATTACCAAACAAGTCATTTCAAACTAACCTGATGTCACTCTACAGCTTTTCATTTTTAAACAAAAATGTTAATGTAAACTGAAATAAACATGGCAGTTTTTGAGTTAAATCAACGGGTCACAAGTTCCTGCCGATTATTCACCTGGAATTTCAAGCTTTTAAAACAGGAGAGCAAGTTTGAGACTTTCAGTACTCTCACCTGTAACTGACCACATCACGAATAACAGATAACAATTTCACTTTCTTAACAAGTTCTCCTAAACATGAGATAATTAAAGATATATTTTTATAAACAAAACTGCTGCTTGTTCACCCTTAAAATTGGAACCTCCATAAAAAAGGTTGGAGCAAGTGTGAGATGAAATGTCTTCTCACCTAAAGCTGACCACATCAGTGAAACAGAATATAACAATATAATTGTTTTATAACAAGTGCAAATAAACACCAAGAACATTCTTTTTAAAAACAAGAAAATAAATTGTTTTTATGGAAAATTAAACAGTGAATTAACCTTTGAAAATGTGAAAATCAACTGACATTTAAATGTCCTCATGTGGAGCTTACCACATCATAAATATTGTTTTCATTACAAGTCCAGTTTTGTTTTCAAGTTTTGAGCTTTTCTGGAAAGCTGGATCACATCCAAGTCCATGTGAAAATCAAACCACATTTAAATGTCCTCATGTGGAGCTTACCACATCATGTAAACCTTGTTTTCATTACAAGTCCAGTTTTGTTTTCAAGTTTTGAGCTTTTCTGGAAAGCTGGATCACATCCAAGTCCATGTGAAAATCAAACCACATTTAAATGTCCTCATGTGGAGCTTACCACATCATGTAAACCTTGTTTTCATTACAAGTCCAGTTTTGTTTTCAAGTTTTGAGCTTTTCTGGAAAGCTGGATCACATCCAAGTCCATGTGAAAATCAAATCACATTTAAATGTCCTCATGTGGCTTACCACATCATGTAAACCTTGTTTTCATTACATGTCCAGTTTTGTTTTCAAGTTTTGAGCTTTTCTGGAAAGCTGGATCACATCCAAGTCCATGTGAAAATCAAATCACATTTAAATGTCCTCATGTGGCTTACCACATCATGTAAACCTTGTTTTCATTACAAGTCCAGTTTTGTTTTCAAGTTTTGAGCTTTTCTGGAAAGCTGGATCACATCCAAGTCCATGTGAAAATCAAATCACATTTAAATGTCCTCATGTGGCTTACCACATCATGTAAACCTTGTTTTCATTACATGTCCAGTTTTGTTTTCAAGTTTTGAGCTTTTCTGGAAAGCTGGATCACATCCAAGTCCATGTGAAAATCAAATCACATTTAAATGTCCTCATGTGGCTTACCACATCATGTAAACCTTGTTTTCATTACATGTCCAGTTTTGTTTTCAAGTTTTGAACTTTTCTGGAAAGCTGGATAACATCCAAGTCCATGTGAAAATCAAATCACATTTAAATGTCCTCATGTGGCTTACCACATCATGTAAACCTTGTTTTCATTACATGTCCAGTTTTGTTTTCAAGTTTTGAGCTTTTCTGGAAAGCTGGATCGTATCCAAGTCCATTACCACCTTCTGAATCACCTCAAAGGTGTAGCGTAACTGTGATGGGTACCTCATGTTCAATGAGTAGAAAAGTCCAAACAACATGGCTACAGCAAGGGCCACGTTATCAAGTTCCTGCATCACCACGACACCCTCGAGGATTATGCCAACATCTGGACAGTCACTGCCAGGCATCTCTCTGATGACGTAGATGCCCACTGTAGTTTTCTCAATGGCACTCAGTGTAGCAGCCTCAGTCATGTCCTGTTTAAAGATGAAACATTTGTTAAAGACTTTTTTACAGATCACTTTAGAATGCATTAACTCTTATTCTACCATTTATTTAAACCCATGTAAGCAGAATGTTAAATGGCTGTAGCAAAAAACAGTCCTGCCATGCTGCCATCCATGGTCCATTTAATACAAAAAAAAAAAAAAAAAAACAATGCTTTCATCTCAAATGCAGAGGAGCCTTCAAGATTTACATTAGTTTTTATTTGAAAGACATTAGCCTACCACGCTAAGCGAACAAAAATATTTTATTTTACCTTCACAATTTGGATTACCGTACGTGTCTGGTTCAGTTTTGGCAAATAACGTTCAAACAAAAACTAATGATAAGATTTAACTTCTTTTTTCCTGGATGTTGTTTTTATGTTACTACGGTAGATGATTTTGATCGTTAACCTGGAGTTGATATACTCAGGGCTGAATATCAGTCCCAGTTGGACCCTTGACAGACAAGTCAGGCCAGTATGACGAGATGTCATAATTTTTGTTCTAAGGTATAAAAAGGGGTTTATTTTTTAAAATGTGTATACAAGGTCTTAAGTTTAAAGGAGAAATGAAAAGTGTTTTTAAGCTAATAGTAGTCTAATGAAAAGCATAAAATAAGCTTGTTGAGAAAATTTCACAAGTCAAAAACGTCATCCTAACTCAAATTTAGACTTTGCAAAGTGAAAAAATTCTCATCTGGTGTTTTTGACCCCCCTCCCTCTGCTTGCTCTCCGTCCCCTGAATATGACATAGGCAGTGCAATGGTCGTCCCTCATACAGTAATATTAGTGTGTGTATCTAGTATTTTTTCAACTTTCATCATTTTGTAAACCGCCCCCTAGCTTATAGACTGTAGTTATGTTATCATTCACAAGAGTTTGTATATATTTTTTGTTTATGTAGTGTTTTGTAGTTCTGTTTGTGTTAATAAAAAAAAAAATCTAGTAGTGGACAAAAAGGTTTCAGTGTGTAGCAATTAGGGATGCAGCAAAAAAAAATCTATTTTTTAAAGAATCAAGATTCTTAGTCCTGGCGATTCAGAATCGATTCTAAAAGCCCCAAAATAGATTTTAAAACTTTTTTAAAATTTTATATTGTATTTTTACCGCTCCTGTGCATTCGGCCGCTGTAGAATTTTGGCCGTGTAGGGCCACCGTAGTTAGTTAGCCAGGCAGCTCCCAATGGAGCCTGCTAGCAAGGAGGGAGACCCTGCATGTTTCAACTTGCTCCTTCATCTTTAAAAATCATTTTAGATCCTACTATGTTCTGTGGAATACAGAGCTTAACAAGACATTGGTAACTGTTTCAGGACATTTTCAACACCCCCACTTCCATGTTAGCATACGGCGCTAGCATGCTAACGTTAGCATACGGCGCTAGCATGCTAACGTTAGCATGCGAAGGCTATTCGTATTTCCAGGATAGAAATGCCCATTAATGCACTAAATCACCAAACTGTTTTTGACAAACTTAAGTGATATCCTTCAGATTCAAAAAAGTCTTCTGCTTCCATTTTAAATGACAGACAAGAGGACAGTAATGATGGGTTTATAGCTTCAGTGTTATTGTAAGATAGCAAAGGAGGTCTTAATTGTGTCATAAAAGTGCGTCCAGAAAATTACTACTGCACTTCGGCATGTAGCAGGAAAAATTTAAAAAAACTATTTCTTTAAGCTACTGACTTGAAAAAAGCATACTAAGTATGTTTATGTGTGTTGTTTACTATATGAAATTCTTGTTATATCGATTTTTTCAGATTTGATTACATTTCTCCTTTAAGGCAAGTTATAGTTAAAATGTCTGTAAGACTTCAATAATGCCACTTGAAATTAAATTTAAGACCATATTCAGTGCTGGAATTACTTTCAAAACAGTAAAGAGATCCATTTGACTTTGACTTACCAGTACAATAGGATAACAGGAATAACAGAATGCAAGGTTTTAAAATGTTGTAAAGCCAAACTACACACACAAAAAAAACTCACCATGTATTCCTGCACCAAGTCATCCGGGCTCTCATTCAGATAGATGCAGAGTCCTTTGATGAGGGACTCCCTTCGCTCATCTGTGTCATCCTTAAGAATTAACATAGAGAAAATAGAAATGTGAACTCAAATTTCCAGTAGTATGAAAAAACTTGAACACAAAAAATAAAAAAATCGAAGGTTTTCAACCAGTCGTCATATGACATTAACATCGCTGAAATATTAAAAAAATGTACATTTGACCTGATCAGTATGGACTGGACTTTTTATAATAATCTGATTACCGGTACCGGTATATAAAATGATGAATATCTCACACTGGGACAGTGAACAAAATAAAAAAGGGTTCTTTTAGAGGAATCAAAAATTCATCACACACACACACTCACTCTACTGTAATTATAACCACAGGTAGATTTGATAATTAGTCATCACACACAAAGCAAGTTGGGCTGCACAATGGATACAGTATACCAATTTTCTACTGAAGAATTGCAAAGCATATGTACTTTATGGGATAGGAAAAGTTGAAAGTTCTTACTGTCATCATGGCAGCTATGTTTCCAAGTTTTTTGCCCACCTCGCCCGATCGCTTTGAAAACACTTTCAGCAGACTTTCAGAAAGACAGTCAAGCTGCGAGAGAAACCTTGACTGCAGAGGCATGTTGTGATGCGCTTGAATTCTGCATTTACCTGAAACATGAAATGATTGTTACATAATGACAGAGCTAAAAGATTTCAAAAGACAATTCAAAATTTAAAAACAATTCCTGGCAAATCATGCCAGACACTGAATGGTTTGTCAGGCTTTTTGGATAGCTCAAGTTGAGTGCATAGATCAGTCCATAAAGCATCACGCACACATGGCTGACACTCTGTAGGTTATGGAGGACTTCCACACCTTCTAGCACAACACCAACATCAGCAAAGCGTCCATTACCTGGACCATCAGGACCACGACCCTCTGCTCGGACAGTGTAGATGCCCATGGTCTTCTCCGCAATGTCTGCCTCAGCCTCTCTGGATTCAATATCCTGGAATATAAAGAGAACAGAATGATTGGCTATGAGATCCTAACCTTGACCACTGAAATCTAAGCAGCTCATCCATAGGCCAAGCAAGTATGTATCATGTTTGTATGTATCATGTATGTATGTAGCATGTATGTATCATGTATTCATGTATGTATGTAATATGTATGTATGTATGTAGAATGTATGTAGCATGTATGTATGTCGCATGTATGTATGTCGCATGTATGTATGTAGCATGTATGTATGTAACATGTATGTAGCATGTATGTATGTAATATGTATGTAAGTAGCATGTATGTAGTATGTAGCATGTGTGTATGTATGTAGCATGTATGTATGTCACACTCACATAGCATGTATGTATGTATCATGTGTGTATGTATGTATGTATCATGTATGTATGTAATATGTATGTATGTAGCATGTATGTAGCATGTAACATGTGTGTATGTATGTAGCATGTATGTATGTCACACTCACATAGCCTGTATGTATGTAGCATGCATGTAGAATGTATGTAGCATGTATGTAGCTAGCATGGATGTATGTATGTAACATGTATGTAGCATGTATGTATGTAATATGTATGTATGTAATATGTAGTATGTATGCAAGTAGCATGTGTGTATGTATGTAGCATGTATGTATGTCACACTCACAAAGCCTGTATGTATGTAACATGTATGTATGTAGAATGTATGTAGCATGTATGTAGTATGTATGTATGTCACATGTATGTATGTAGCATGTATGTATGTAGCATGTATGTATGTAACATGTATGTATGTAACATGTATGTATGTAACATGTATGTAGCATGTATGTATGTATGTATGTAATATGTATGTAAGTAGCATGTATGTAGTATGTAGCATGTGTGTATGTATGTAGCATGTATGTATGTCACACTCACATAGCATGTATGTATGTATCATGTGTGTGTGTATGTATGTATGTATCATGTATGTATGTAATATGTATGTATGTAGCATGTATGTAGTATGTAACATGTGTGTATGTATGTAGCATGTATGTATGTAGCATGTATGTATGTCACACTCACATAGCCTGTATGTATGTAGCATGTATGTAGTATGTATGTAGCATGTATGTAGCTAGCATGGATGTATGTATGTAACATGTATGTATGTAATATGTAGTATGTATGCAAGTAGCATGTGTGTATGCATGTAGCATGTATGTATGTATGTAGCATGTTTGTATCAGTTATGTATGTAGCATGTATGTAGCAGTTATGTATGTAGCATGTATGTAGCAGTTATGTATGTAGCATGTATGTATGTATGTATGTATGTAGTATGTATACAGAGTGATCATATCAACAAACCTCATTGTCAGCAAAGGGTTTAGGCTTCGGAGCGGGCACATGAACCTCTTCGTAACCTTTGCGCTGCTTACGAAAAGAGCCATCTGGGAGCTGGCAACGTTTGTTGGCCATGAAATGGCTACCCTGAGTGAAGGTCAAGTCTTCAAGGTCCAGAAGCTGTCGAGGCACCACTGACTGTAGGAGAACACGACAGCTTTAACAGTCTGGCACATTTCCATAAAGTGTATGGCTCAATAGAAAATGTGACAGTATTTACCTCTCCATGGCCAACGTCCATTGCTTCCAAGTCATCAACGCAAGACTTCCTCACCCTCTCCCTGCGAGATCCCTCTTCCAAGAAAACAAAACCGAGCTGTGATGGTCCACACAGACAAATGGTTTTATGGCATAACTTCACAAACAGGAAGTCTTACCGGAATGATGTCCTCCTTCTCTGTCTCCTGAAGCTGGTGGAGGACTGGTCTGACTCCATTTCCCCTATGATATGTTCCTTTTCTGCTTCACTCTTCACTCACTCATTCACTCAGTCACACCCTCACTCACTCATTCACTCAGTCACACCCTCACTCACTCAGTCACACCCTTACTCACTCAGTCACACCCTTACTCACTCACTCAGTCACACCCTTACTCACTCACTCAGTCACACCCTTACTCACTCCCTTACTCACTCAGTCACACCCTTACTCACTCAGTCCCTACCCTTACTCACTCACTCACACACTCACTCACACCCTTACTCACTCACTCACACACTCAGTCACACCCTTACTCACTCAGTCACACCCTTACTCACTCACTCAGTCACACCCTTACTCACTCCCTTACTCACTCAGTCACACCCTTACTCACTCACTCAGTCACAGTTACTCACTCACTCATTCAATCAATCAATCAATCACACAGTTACTCACTCACTCACACCACTCACTCACACACACTTACACCATCACTTACACCATCACTCACTCACTCACTCTCACACACTCTACTGTAATTATAACCACAGGTAGATTTGATAATTAGTAGTCACACACAAAGCAAGTTGGGCTGCACAATGGATACGGTATACCAATTTTCTACTGAAGAAATGCAAAGCATATGTACTTTATGGGATAGGAAAAGTTGAACGTTCTTACCGTCATCATAGCAGCTATGTTTTTAGCCCACCTCGCCCGATCGCTTTGCTCTCAGCAGACTTTCAGAAAGACGGTCAAGCTGCGACAGAAACCTTGACTGCAGACGTGATGCGCTTGAATTCTGCATTTACCTGAAACATGAAATTATTGTTACATAATGACAGAGCTAAAAGATTTCAAAAAACAAGTCAACATTTAAAAACAATTCCTGGCAAATCATGCCAGACACTGAATGGTTTGTCATCTGGCCTGGTCAACGGCCTTTTCTTCATCTGAAACCTGTGATGATGATGGCAGCAACCTTCATCATCATCAAACTGCAACAACGTGACCTGCAACAACGACCTGCAGCTACATTGTAGAACAAACACTCATGGACTTACAGTACTTTTACCATTCATCTTTTTTTATTATTAGTATTTGCATTCAATAACCTGTTCAGACTTTTTCAGTGATTTTGAAATCATTTGTTTGCATTAATTTAATATAAAAATTCATTCTTGTATTTGCATTCTTTTAAAGGTGGTGGAGAAAATGTTCTATGTTGAGAATCGTGTTAGAGAATGAAATAAGTCAGTTAATCTCTCCCCCCACACATACACACAGCCTCTACTTTTTTTGGGGGGGTGGGGGTAGACTGACTGTGCTTGCACCCTCTCCAAAAATCCTACCTAAATGCAATGCACTGTATTGTTTTTTATTTTTTATTTAATACTGTGAAATGTTACTTGGGGAAAAATATCAGAAACTAGACAAAAGACAGAAGTCTACGCCACCCCAGATCAACTAGTTGGTCATCTTTCTGACAATAAAAAAATAAATAAAATAAAAAAACATGGAAGATTTTTTTTCTTTATTTCACAGATAGACTTTTTTAGGTAGTGTAAGTACTGTTCTTACCACAAAAACTTGAGCAAACGATCCGTTGGCTGTTGCATCTCAATCTGCAGCAAAATAGAAAGAAAAATGTGGTTGTAGCATGCTAATTTAATGCTAGCTTGAGGCTGCAGATATCTTTAGCCGAAGCTGAAGCTCTTCGATGGCAAAACTCCACTAACACCATGCAGTTAACACACAACTGAACAGTCAGTTGGCACACCAAGTATTATGTAAAATAACTATAACCACAGAGTTAAGTTGTGTGTCATGCTAGCTCGCGCTCAATTTTTTTTTTCAAAAGAAGCAGCGCAAATATATGAAACCGATAAAAAAAACAGCACTGGCAAACAACCTGACAACTATTAAACGTTACATAGAAATTCTCAAAGCAGTTAACGACATTTGACCGTGATTTATATAATATTTATCCAGAAAATTAAGACTTACCGAGTGATTTTAGTAACAACTCAGACTCTTCGACCACCTTCTGTTGCGTTCTTGACTGAGCTGCGCATGCGCGCAAGTACAGCGCGCGAGAGGAAATCCCGTTCGGTATCGCGCGAGAGTCAAAATCCTGTGTCATATCGCGAGATTTACCTTTGACACGGTTAATGAATCATTTTAGACAAACGTGATTCGAACAAGGAGTGTACTGTCTCTGCCTAGCGCGTAGGATTTACACTATATAATACTGTTTCAGCTTAAAACATGTGGTAGTTAAGTTTAATACACTCAAAATGATTACTTTAATCCAATAGAGGCCTATTCTCTTTTTTTCAGTGTATGTGTCAACTAGGGATGGGGCCGATCCGATCCAGTACCAGTATCGGTATCCGATACCAGCATAATTTAAGTACTGTATCTGATTTTCCGATCCAACCTGCCGATATTTCCAGGGTATCCGCGGGGTTGTAAAAGGTAGTAAAAGGTAGTAAATGAAATTAACACAAATTAAGGCCATTAAAAAGTATTAAAAAGTAATAAACGTCATCTGGCGAGGTATTAATTTTTTTAAAACCTACACAACTATATTTTTCCCTTTCTGGCGTCTTAAAAAAGGTCTGTGAATTTATTTATCTTTTCTAATTTTATGTTCCGAGTAGGACCTTAGCTAAAACAAAGACGTCATATCGTCAGTCAGTGTGCGCGCGCACCTACAGCTGGCCGAGGCTGATCATGTCGGTAAAAAGAAAGGAAAGAGGAGCGCGACTTTATCTTCCGACATTTAACAAGAAATTTTCCTAAACAATTGTTTGTTAGCTCGAAATTATAGCAAAAGATGTGTCTCAGTCTAACGTTTTCTTAATAAATGTACTTTAATGGGTAAATCGGCTTTATTTTAAAAAAAGTGTTGCTGCCTGTGTGCACCGTGATCGCTCAGCGGTGAAAACAGGAAAAAGGAGCGC
>JBBPBX010091255.1:0-13967 GCA_038048925.1 Garcialebias charrua
GCATGCGGCTCGGGTGGTTGCTGAGGCAAAAACTCGGGCGTGGGAGGAGTTCGGAGAGGCCATGGAGAATGACTTCCGTACGGCTTCGAGGCGATTCTGGTCCACCATCCGGCGTCTCAGGGGGGGAAAGCGGTACGCGACCAACACCATTTATGGTGGGGATGGCGTGCTGTTGACCTCAACTCGGGATGTTGTGAGTCGGTGGGCGGAGTACTTCGAAGACCTCCTCAATCCTACTGGCACGTCTTCCACTGAGGAAGCGGAGCCTGGGGACTTTGGGTCGGGCTCTCCAATCTCTGGTGCTGAGGTCACCGAGGTGGTTAAAAAGCTCCGCGGTGGCAGGGCTCCGGGGGTGGATGAGATTCGCCCTGAGTTCCTTAGGGCTCTGGATGTTGTGGGGTTGTGTTGGCTTACGCGACTCTGCAATATCGCGTGGACATCGGGGGCAGTTCCCTTGGATTGGCAGACTGGGGTGGTGGTTCCTCTATTCAAAAAGGGGGACCGTAGAGTGTGTTCCAACTATAGGGGGATCACACTCTTAAGCCTCCCTGGTAAGGTCTATTCAGGGGTTCTGGAGAGGAGGGTCCGTCGGATAGTCGAACCTCGGATTCAGGAGGAACAGTGTGGTTTTCGTGCTGGTCGTGGAACACTGGACCAGCTCTACACCCTCAGCAGGGTCCTGGAGGGTACGTGGGAGTTTGCCCAACCAGTTTACATGTGCTTTGTGGACTTGGAAAAGGCATTCGACCGCGTCCCTCGGGGGGTTCTGTGGGGGGTACTCCGGGAGTATGGGGTACCAGGCCCATTGATATGGGCTGTTAGGTCCCTGTACGACCGGTGTCAGAGCTTGGTCCGCATTGCCGGCAGTAAGTCAGGCTCGTTTCCAGTGAGAGTTGGACTCCGCCAAGGTTGCCCTTTGTCACCGATTCTGTTCATAACTTTTATGGACAGAATTTCTAGGTGCAGCCAAGGTGTTGAGAGGATCCGTTTTGGTGGCCTTAGAATCGCTTCTCTGTTTTTTGCAGATGATATGGTCCTATTGGCTTCATCAGATCGTGATCTACAGCTTTCGCTGGAGCGGTTTGCAGCCGAGTGTGATGCGGCCGGGATGAGGATCAGTTCCTCCAAATCCGAGGCCATGGTCTTGAGCCGGAAAAGGGTAGAGTGCCCTCTCCAGGTCGGGGAGGAGGTCCTGCCCCAAGTGGAGGAGTTTAAGTATCTCGGGGTCTTGTTCACGAATGAGGGAAAACTGGAGCGTGAGATCGATAGGCGGATAGGTGCAGCATCCGCAGTGAAGCGGGCGCTGTACCGGTCTGTCGTGGTGAAGAGAGAGCTGAGTCGAAAGGCAAAGCTCTCAATTTACCGATCGATCTACGTTCCCACCCTCATCTATGGTCATGAGCTTTGGGTTGTGACCGAAAGAACGAGATCTCGGATACAAGCGGCTGAAATGAGTTTTCTCCGCAGGGTGTCTGGACTCTCCCTTAGAGATAGGGTGAGAAGCTCAGTCATCCGGGAGGGACTCGGAGTAGAGCCGCTGCTTCTCCACATCGAGAGGAGCCAGTTGAGGTGGCTCGGGCATCTGGTTAGGATGCCTCCTGGACGCCTCCCTGGTGAGGTGTTCCGGGCATGTCCCACTGGGAGGAGACCCAGAGGAAGACCCAGGACGCGCTGGAGGGACTATGTTTCTCGGCTGGCCTGGGAACGCCTTGGGATTCCCCCAGAGGAGCTGCTCCTGTTGAGGCAAACACTGATCCTCATATTAAATAATTGACACGAGGAAACCTTCTTTCTTTGCCAGCAGGAGGAATTCTTTTAATAAGTTAATATGGAACAAATACAGCTGAACAGTCCAATACCAAATCTGAATCCGAATCTGTGTCTAGAATAGAAATGGAGGTTCATTTATACCTTTATCTGATGTCATAACTTACGTAAGTAAAAGGGGTCTGCTCTTCCCGTCAGGGAAGAACAAAAACAATTCTTGGAAAAGCAGGGACAGTATAATTCCCCTACAAGGGAGTATAAACAGTTTAGCTTATCTGCTCCTTGTCAGAGGGTAAGAGTTTTTCCTCGCATGAAGGAAAACAAGTTTAAGATTAATGACTTTGTTATTTTGGTTCTTACCAGATGTTCTATGAACCTCTGACCTGAACTTTTGTACGAGTACCAAGTTCTACAATATATATCAAAACCTACAATCCTCCCTTATTTATCTAAGATAAATCTCAATCTAAGGCTGACTAATTTCTATTTTTCAGTGCTGCATGCATAATACTAGTGAAGTTAATAAAAGTTAACATAATAAAAAGTTTTATATCAACAAATTGAGCTATATTAACAAAATTTAGCTATTCTCCTTAAGTGTAATCTTAAACTAGAAACTAAGCTAGACTGTATGTAAGGCTTTAAGGTATGACGGATTTATCTTACCTAATTCTAATCTATGAAAGCAGTTGCTTCCACTCCTGAAGGAGCCAAAAACCCGTTGCTGGCTTAATTTCATTTATTAGCGGGACAAAATCTCTCCTTGGGACTCCCCTCCCTAGAGCTCCCACCATGGGCCAGGAGTGGCGGCATCCACCAATTGTTAGAGACCTTTATCGGTCGTGTGGCTAATTCTTACCTCTTACCTCATTTCCTGTCGTATAAGACTTATGGTAAAGCCCAACCTTTGTGAAACTAAATGAAACTAAAAATGATGTTATACTAAATTGATAAACTTAAACTAATAAACATAAATTGTAAAATACTAATTGATATTAAGAAAATAAATGCAAAAACTGATAAAATAATAAAACCTAAAAATAAATTTACAAGAATGCAATCATAAAGGATAAATGACATTCAAAAATAAATGTACAAGAATAAATTCTAGAACAATACTAAAATCATAAATGCATAAAGAATGAATGATATACAAAATAAGCATACAAGAAAAATGATAAAAACATTAAACACAAATAAATGCCTCATGGTGCATAAACTTAAAAATGGATTGAATGTTTCGGCCGTTGATTGAATATAAAAGTCCTGCATCAGAAGTCCACGATGATGTCTGTTATAGATGAATATATTCAAAATAAAAGGTAGGAATAAAAGAATATACTGTAATGTCTTAAACCAAGTTCAGTTCAGTTCAATGAATTTCTTCTTTTATTGCAACATTTAAAACAAAGTAGTGTTCGTTGGGGCAAGACAAAGTTCTGGAGGAGGGCTTTCCTTTAAGGAACATGTCACTTTCCACTTTGTTACCAGATCTCCAGTGGCCACTAAGCCCCCTCTGCCTCCATTGGCCTTCTAGCATCAGTCAGTTCAGTGGGAGGCGGGGAGACATGTCCTCTGAGGCCATCCGAAGCTGGACGAATTGTTTGCTGTAGTCAGGTCCATTTATTTTCATCATCTTACGAGTCCACCAATGCCTCCCAGCCGGCAGGACACAACATGTCAAAAAGGAAATTATAATTAGCACTAAGATTGTACTAATTCCTATCTTTAATATTAAAATTAACCATTCACCTAAATTTAGATTAAAACCATTCCACGATCAGTCATCTTTACCAGCATTTTTATTAAGCATTACGTTCAAATCTTTATTCATTTCAAGGACTTCTGTGGTTTACTTGAAATTCACTGTTGGTTATAATAATTATAATTAATCCATTTAACATTTCTGTTTACTGTTATCTATGGACGGATAGATTCTATGCATGCTTTAGTTTCATACGAAATCCCTTTGTGTTGACCTATTGTACACAAATATACATTTTGATCCAAAACATCATATCTTTTATTTCACCTCTTATAATCATTTGTGTCTAATACAATCAACTCATTCACTCGATAGCAAATTTTCCAATCCATCTTGGTGACAAGATATTCAGCAAATTATCTTTTCCATACATCCAATAACTATCTGCAATATGAAAGGTTTTGTCAATGAATAGCTTTGAAAGGTTTTCATGTTCATATTATCACAATCTTAACTTAAAGGTTCTAGGTTTTCATACCACACAGGTATATTGATAAAATAGCATCCTATATGCATGTGGACACCAAAAATGTAGCCGTTTCATTGTATTATCTAAATTGAATCCTTTACTTATAAGACATTTAATATATAACGTTATAATCTATTTTATGTCTTGTTGGTGATCCAATTTGTTCAGTTTTGATAAAAATAACCTCACGTTCCTCTTGAATCTTATAACTACGATAGGTATGCAGATAATTATGAAATTACTGTGCTCCATATAGAAGCCTACGCTTTATTCCATATTTTTGGAAGTTTAAAAACATTGGTATGTTTGATTGGGTATTTATTTGGTGTTTATTTTCTCTTTAACACATTGTTGTGAGTTGTACTTATCTAGAATAATTATTTGTAATGAACTGGGAGCTTTAGTTCATATAGCTAATGCATTCTTTTGAGGTCAATTCCTTTGGAGTATACATTTCCCGTATCTTCCAAGTAAGTTTATTAGCTAATTTCTAAAGTTCATCACTTTTAACAGGACGTGTCCTTCTTGACAACTCCATGATTCATTTAAAGTCTTTGTACAATCTACTTAAACAAAGGTTTAACATTGTTACAAGTTCAGATCTTTTAATCAAATCCAATCCTCCCTTTGACAATTTAAAATGTCAAAGTGTAATCACCTAAGATAGTCAAAACTAGTTACCGTAGTTGTCTCTTAGGCTTTCTTGAGTAAATGTATCTCCTTATTTAGGTCTCACATTATTTATAAATGCTTGTATAGGAGTAATGTGTTCTGCATTAGTCAATTCAACGTTAGGCGTTGTTAATTGTTGTTGTTAATTGTAATGTTAAATTATCCAAATTTGCAAAATATTAGTCTTACGTTCTTTATTAAGGTCTACATCTCTTCATTTATTAGATGTCACGCGTTTTATACAACATTTAGTCGTGTGTTTCGATGAAAAGTTATAAAAATATATGTTACAGTTGGATTGCAATCATTGAACATGTGTATGAAATGTTTTATTAATGCTGACAAGTATGCCAGAATCGTGTTAAGGTGTTTTTGTTGTATCATACTCAACTTATGTGAAATAAATTTGTCCTGGTTCCGGCTGCAGCCTTGGCAAACACTCTGGTGACTGGTCTGCACGGACTTGGTCATGTTTTCTTTACTGGTGTCTTCACCTCCTCCAGTACGTGTTCATGTCATCATGATGCCCCTAGAATTATCCAGAACAGAACACTTATCAGACTAGTTTCTGCTCTTTGTCTCGGTGTCATTGTCAAAGTTTATTTTCTGCACAACACTGTCCTTGTTGGCTGGAACTCCGGTGCAACAGCCGTGGCTACACCAGATACAGCTTCCATCTTTCTGGATTTCTGCGTGAACCATGTCGATCCTCTCATGTTGAGCTTCTGCTTGAACCGTGTGGATCCTCTCTCAATCTCGACTTTGCAGCAGGTGTAGCTGGTCACCAACTGGCCCTGGACCTTCCAGAGCGAGCCCTTACGCCTCGCATCATGTAGTTTTCGTCCAGGAAGACCTCGTTATCCACCTCGTCCCCACTCATCTCAGCATCTGTAGTGAAAACAAGCTTCCCTTCTCCTTTTCATTCATAACATTCTGGTCCATGCTCAAGAAAAAAGCTTGGCAAAAAGCTGTTAACTGCATAATATAAAAGCTGTTGTGTTAAAATTTTGTAAGTAAAGCTGAAACTACTCAATGATCTGATTGTGATCCACCTCCCTTTTACAATTTCTTTTATTATTGTGGCGTTGTGCATCCATGCACTTTCATGCAGTTCATGCATAATTTTTGATTGTTTGATTAGTATTGGTACTGATAACTGTAAGGTCCCATGCTTATCTTAAGTCATGCAATTGAATCAACCGTTTACGTATTTGCTTCTTAGTCCATCAGATATTTCTGTGCCTCCTGTTGAAAGCTTTGGTCAATCTTACGAGTCTGACACTCGAATCCTGCTTAAAGATATTTATGGGGAAAAAAACAATACAACAAAATATAGTACAGTCCTTCTATTAGTTAATTATTAAGTAACCAATTAATCAATTTATTAATTAATTATTGTTTTACCATTAGCGTTTTTCTACCACATTGTATGCCTTAAGAAACACTAAACACTGATAGTTTATCTGATACAACTAATAAATTCAGAGTATTGTTGTGTCTGTGTGTGATAGATACTTACTGAGCAGATTGATACTTACTGAGCAGAAATTTCAGGACATCAGCTTTATGGATCCTTTTCCGTATTTAGGAGCTGAAACAATAATCCTAACTGACCCTATCTTTTCACCTCAACAGTTTTTGCAAGCGCAGGAGAAACTAGTTAGGTTATATCACAATAATTCATCATACATGCACAGAACATCAATGTAATATATAACAGCTGCAAGGAGGAAAAAGTGTTTAAACAAGTTGAAATGTCCACTGGAAGTCATCTGTTCGTGGACCTATTCTGTAAAAATACAATAGATATGGTTAGAAAAGTCAACATGAACAATACTGTTTGTACATTAATGATTTTAACCATGCATTAACTTACAATATTTACTTTAGTTTGTTGCAACATTTTGTCATCTGCAGAGACTATTTTAGTTGTATAGAGCAATTCACTAAGTTTATCCGATTATGATGGGCGAGAAATATTAATTCTCTTCAGTGCACTGAAAACCCCAAATGCTACCGGTAGACTAATGAGATTCGAATCTTAATTAATAAATCAGCGTAAAACCAATTTACTCTGTCATTTCATGTTTTCTTTTGTTCGACATCTTTCTCTTGTAGAAATTATCATTAATTTTTTCATTAAATATTCCTTAAACATAAACACTTTGCTGTTATGGTCTAAACAAGTTCATTTATTTTGTTTTATTTTTAAATTTTGTTCATTTTATGTTAGTTCTACTTTAAATAAAAACTCAACACAAAACATTCTCTCACAAATAGCAACATACAAAATATAAAATTTGAAAGTGGCAGAAAGAAAAATACTCAAAAATCTCATTGTATCTGCCCCCACCTTCAAACAACCAGTTTGAACAACAATAATCTGCCAGTAACAGAATCAAAACAAACAACTTCTTCAAAACCCACAATCAACACAGGTACACAGTACACATCGCACTACTTCAAAAACAAGACTAGTTAACAATTCAGTTCTGATAGTTTACCCAAAATGTGCACAATGACCTTTTCATTCCTAACTTCTCTTTTTTAAACCTCTACACTCCACTCTAAATCAGCAATCAGCATTAATTTACCCAATTATTTATTTACTTATCTGAAACACATCTAAGCCTACGGGCATTATTCCAACAACTTACAGTCGAATTAAAGTTATTTCAAGCATAGCAAGTTTATAAATCACTGTCAATTATTTGTCAGATAACAATTCAATCATAAAAGCAATTTTCATATGATATGTTCTTCTTAAAAATGTCACAAGCATGAAAGAGTAATTTCCAAAAAGATCTCTTGTGTCTCGGCACAAGTTTTCAGGCCCCTGCTTCAACTTCCTGTTTCTCCCGTTGTCTGACTCCCTGTACAACCTTTTGACCCTGGCTCCTCTATTTTTAACAATCAGCTGTAACAAACAAAGAATGTTCCTGACTGTTTTACTCTGGTGTCTAAATTTACTTGGCAATGAATATGTGATATGTTGTTACAATATATGTGAAAATGTGTATGTTTTTATCTGTCTAACACAATACTTTGTATGTGTGAGCAGTGGTCAAATTATAAAATGTGATTTGTGTAAAAATTTCATATACCTGGATGTAAAATTTTTATTTATTTGTGTAGCCACTTTCTTGGTTTAAAGTTATTTGGTTGTAAACAGTATGTACTGTTCACACGTTCTTTTTAGAAAACACAGCCTAAAATCCTCTTACCTAAAGATAAACTTTTTGTTTAGATCATAAGTTGCTTAGATCATAAGTTGTTATCTTAACATTTTGTCTCGATGTGGTCAATTAAAAATCCTTTTCTTATCCAGACTTAATTGACTTACAAAATTTACTTTAAAATTGTTTGTTTCAAAGATCATTTCAGTATGAAATTCGATCAGTTATTTATATAATACTGTAATAAGTAGACTTTAAATAACAATTGCTCACAGTAAACATCCTTACACTGTGTGTGATTCACCAGATGTCTTGATAGTGTCCATGTTCAGTCCACATTTTACTGTGTGTGTCCAAAAGCTTCATGTGACTCAGTTCAGTCTCTCGGCTTCTGCAACAGTTGACTTTCTTTTTTTCAAAGTTGCTCATAGCAGCCTCCGCCCCGTTTTTTCAGTTCACGGATGTCATTCCTTTGTGTGTCCCTCAAATACACTTTCAGCGTTTGAACGTGTCCTCTCCCGAGACATTTTTTCCAGTTCATTTACACTTTTCCAGCTCTACTGTGTTCCAGTGCCTCAGTGTCCCTCAGCGCTCAGATTCAGTTCATCATAGATGCATGACAGTTGTTTTCAGTGACAGCACCTCTGTTCCTCCTTTTTTCATGAAAGTTGTTTTTTGAGAAACACACCCAGTAAGTAATTCTGTCACCGTGGCACAAAACAAATATCTATTAGCATTATCTTATTTTATATTCACAAATTCAAAGTTCATACTGAAAGATCACTATTATTACAGAGCTTTAAATCAATCTTAAAATTGTAGCACACTTGGTGATGTTGTTCAGTTTGTCTGAACAACAGTTTGTCTAATATAAATAAAATTATTTCTGCATTCAAATCATTTTAGTTATATATGTTTATACCAGAGAGATCCAATCTAAGTAAAAACATTATGCTGGTACAGAGAGACAAAGATGCAACTTTTAATAATTATTTACCTAAAGTGTTATAACATCATTTGCATTTAAAGTAAATCTATAGTATAATTGGAAAAGATGTTTATTTATTTTTTATTTTTTTTTAATGAATAAAATACATTCAACTGTTCATAAAGGTTTGAATGAAAGCAATTTATTTAAAGTTCCAATTGTTTTCTGCACAAAAACTTTCTGCCTTGAGATGAAGTACAGGATTTGCACTCTTGATCAATTCCTTTTATGGTATTATGATCCACACTCAAAGCAGGCAGACGCTCTGTTCGGCAAAATTAACCAACACCCCTTCTTTTCAAAGTTTAATGCTTTTCCTGTCAAAGGTGAGTACAGTTTTATTCTTTATTCTTTTATACAGTGTACGTTGTTTTCAGAACGAACATATATTTTTAGAATGAATTTATATTCTACAGTACTCAGTTTCCTGTTAGTTTCTCATATGAAGCTGTTTGTGTGTGCGTGTGTGTGTTTTTCCACTGGTCTCGCACAGCAAAATGACTCTACCACGGGAGGGGTTCCAAGGGGGTTCCAAGAGAGGGAGAGAAAGAAAACGGGTGGGTCGGGCAGACTTCTTTGATTCAGCCGTCCCACATCTTCAGAACCCAACACACTCACTCCATCGGTGAACTGTAAGTAAGTAACTTTTTAGTAACGTCTTCTTTACATCTAATATTTCCTTTCACTGTTTTAAACAAACTTTTAAGGTAGTAAACTTAATCAGGTTTTGTTTGACCTTTTAAACTCATGTTTTTCATATCGTGTAATCAAGGCAGGCTTCCGTGTTCGTGTATGTGTTCATTCTGACTGTGTGTGCGTGGATGGGTGGGTGGGTGGCTGTTTTTGCTCTTGGACTTAAACTTCTTCAAAATTCACACCATAAAGTGATGTATATACGTATATAGTATTTTTCTTATTTAATTTCACCATACCCAAAAACTTCACACTACAATTTGTGTATTTTTATACCCATTTATACAAAACTTCACGAGATCTTTACACGAGATCTTTATAAACGAATTGAACAATTCATTCTAACGAGACTAGTCAGAGCTTTGGATCACATTAAATACTTAAGGGTGTACGAATACACAAATTTGATGTTGTTTGTTACTCTGTGAGAACGTGTCTGTATATTCCTATCTACAGTACTTTGCGTATGTGAGTTTATATAAACTCTGATGATCTCTGTGTTAAAGCATGTGTGTGTATAACTGTGATTCTCACTGTGCTGTGGGGACGTTTTCCTAACATGACCGTGTGTCTCTGCTGGCCCCTTGCATTTTGGCTCATGGCCAATAGGCGTTGCCTTCAATCTTTCTACAGAGCGTATTTAAGACAAACATTTACGTATATGTCAATTACTCTTAAATGCAACACTTTTTAAAGTCCTTATTTTTACTTTACTTTTTTGAAACCAGAATGAACTATACGTTTTGTTTAAAACTAGTTTGTGTGTGTGATCATCTTCATTTAATCCTTCATTTAATCCTTTCTGTGTGTGTTTTGCATCATTTCAGTGAACATCTGTTATCTATCGAGGCCCTGGCGCAGCACAGAAGAAGAAGAGAAAAAAGAAAACCACAGCACAAACAACCATTTTGACTCTCCCCAACTCAAAACAACAACGTTTTCTTCACATCCAGCAAAATCAGATGACAGCTACCAGTGTAAAAATGATCAAGAAACGCATGACCTTAGAAGAAAATTAACACTTTTCAAAAGTCTAACACTCCAACTTCCTTGGAAAAAAACATTCCTCATCTCCACTCAATCAATACTACGAGACGGCTAGTTTAAACAGGAAATTCCAAAAACAGCAGACAATTATTTTAACAAGCAGAAATTACTCTCACATCGAAAAGTTTTCCAACATTTCTTGCACACAACGCCTTTCATGCACACAGGAGCGCAGCAAGTTTCCTGCAAATCTAAATTTAGCACAGACATGCAGCATCTCACACAGCCCTGTTCTACTCTAAACAATGGCTTTGTATTATAATTTTCACGTGTTATGTCGTAACCTTACACTTTATTTTTATTAACACTTTAATTATTGATTCAGTTTATATATTAACACTTTAGTCAATAATTTATGCATTAACACTATATTTTATAATTTAATTTTTATTTTTATTTCTATTAACACTTTTAGTGCATTTTAAGCAATTTGTTCATAGCTATTATTAAATTATATTATTAAATATTAAATTCAATATTAAATATTTGTATTTGAATGTACATGTACAGTTTTTAATAAAGATATTTGTTTTATTCAACTGAGCACAGTTTGTATTCTTTTCAGGCCTTTAACCATGGTATGATGTTATTCTCATTCAAACGCGGTGTATGTGTTACATTTCACTAAATTTGATGCCAAATTAAACATACTTATAGCTATCGCGTACCACGTAGCAAAAAACTCCTGCCTTACGTGACTGTAATTTACAGCTTTAACCCTTTACTGCCTTATAGACAAAAAGGACTGGTGATCATCCCAGCTTTAACTCTTACATCTGTCGCTTATTTCCACTTGCGCCCAGAACTAAAACGTTTCAGATTTAAAACTCCTTGTCTAGACAGAGGAGACTGGAACTCGTCCAGTTTTTTTTTTTTCATAACTTACTCTTACGTTTGTTGCTAATATTTAACTCCTTGTGCACACAAACACTATACGCATAGCTTTTTATAAGACCGGTTACCCAAATACAGTTTCACTTAGATATAAGTGCTTGTAGTATGAACCCAAAGCACTTAAAACTGTATTTTACTGTCGACATCAAAGGCTGTTTATAATCCAATTATATTCCAATTTGACTGTCAGCTTATGTAAACCATTTAAAATTTAATTTGTAAGCAATGCAAACAGCCCAAAACCTGCAGGTTTTTTAATATCTGCTCTTGCTGGCAACAAAAAGTCCTCCTTTATATTACAAGGGTTCAAAAAGCCCTCACCAGGCTTCTTCCACCAGCTGAGAAAGAAAATAGCTCGTTTCATAAAACAAAGTATAATTACCAGGGCCCATGCATCTCCCGTCTCAGCTGGAAAAAAGCAGCCGAGGTCAGACGGCTTACCCACGTTGGGCGCCAAGTGTTGAGGCAAACACTGATCCTCATATTAAATAATTGACACGAGGAAACCTTCTTTCTTTGCCAGCAGGAGGAATTCTTTTAATAAGTTAATATGGAACAAATACAGCTGAACAGTCCAATACCAAATCTGAATCCGAATCTGTGTCTAGAATAGCAATGGAGGTTCATTTATACCTTTATCTGATGTCATAACTTACGTAAGTAAAAGGGGTCTGCTCTTCCCGTCAGGGAAGAACAAAAACAATTCTTGGAAAAGCAGGGACAGTATAATTCCCCTACAAGGGAGTATAAACAGTTTAGCTTATCTGCTCCTTGTCAGAGGGTAAGAGTTTTTCCTCGCATGAAGGAAAACAAGTTTAAGATTAATGACTTTGTTATTTTGGTTCTTACCAGATGTTCTATGAACCTCTGACCTGAACTTTTGTACGAGTACCAAGTTCTACAATATATATCAAAACCTACAATCCAAGTGGCTGGGGAGAGGGAAGTCTGAGCCTCCCTACTTAGGCTGCTACCCCCGCGACCCGACCCCGGATAAGTGGACGAAAATGGATGGATGGATGGAAAACAACAAGAAAAACAACAAACAAAAACAATACAGCCTTGTTGTCTCATTATTTGGTGGGCGTTGTTTTTTTACAATTATTCCTTCAAACAGGAAAATTCCTTCTTCCTCATTTGAAATGTTTCCTCCTCTATTGTTTGATATGAATAAACATTCCTTCAGCTAAGATCAGGCACAGAGGTTGCACACCTGTAATCCAGTATGCACCAGGTACATGGATCAATGGTGCGCAGAGGTGTCAAGTAACGAAGTATAAATACTTCGTTACTTTACTTAAGTACAAATTTTAGTTATCTATACTTTAGTAAAGTAATTATTTTTCAGCCTACTTTATACTTCTACTTCTTACATTTTCACGCAATTACTGGTACTTTCTACTCCTTACTTTTTAAAAATAGCCTCGTTACTTTTCTTTCATTTTGCCGTTTTTTTTTTGTAGAATATAGATATTCACGCAGGACTTTCCAAAAATTGAACATAAATATCCGCATCAGCAGCCGTCGTCACTCACCAGTGTTGCCAGATTGGGCGGTTCACCGCGATTTTCCTTCTGACTTTTGCGGGTAAAGAGTGCTTTGGGTGGGTGGGACTCTATCTGGCAACACCGGTCACACCGGTGTTTACGCGTGTGTCTTTACATCCGGGGCAGCGTCGGCAGCGCCGGGACCCTCCATGTCAATGTAGAGGCGTCTGCGGCACCGGGACCCTCCATCAGTAGTTGGGGCGTCTTCTATAGCAACTTCATCCGGCGAAGCCATGCTGTCCGTGACGCTGACTTGCTAGGGGCTCTGCTAGCGCTAGCATTAGCGTCTCGCGAGACAACGTTACCTCTCAACGAGAGATATCGCGGGAGTTTAATATCGCGAGATCTCGTACAACGAGATCTCGTTACATGCCTAATATTGAGGTAAGCTGAAAGTTTTTTTTTATCAGTTGATTACTGACTTCTAGTGACCTAGTAACATACTAATGTTGTATAATATTTTCTATGGTTAGGAGGTACTAGCCATGGAACTAGCTACATGCTCTGGGTTTGCTTGCTAACATTATTTCTCTTTTTTATTCAGATTTAAAACATATTTTCTTTCTGTCAGAGTTTTCACTGAACTTAACAAAGTTAGGATTTTGTCCTTCGGATGCACCAGAGGCTGGTGCATCCGAAGGACAAAACCCCCACACACAAACAGAGTGGGGTGGTTTATGCAGTCCAGTGCAGCGAAGTCTGCTCAGACCGTTACATCGGAGAAACGAAACAACCTATCCACAAAAGAATGTCTCAACATAGGAGAGCAACCTCCTCTGGACAAAACTCTGCCGTTCACCTCCACCTCACGGACAAGGGACACTCCTTTGAGGACCAGAATGTTCAAATTTTGGACAGAGAACACAGATGGTTTGAGAGGGGGGTAAAGGAAGCTGTGTATGTTAAGAGAGAGAAACCTTCTCTTAACAGAGGAGGAGGTCTGAGATTT